>JAJOZX010010142.1:115000-117500 GCA_023014485.1 Bathynomus jamesi
TATGTATTTATACATATTTATATATATATTTATATATTTATATATATAATTATAATTTATATAAGTATATATATAATTAGATATTTATATATATATAATTATTATTATATATATATATAATTATAAATATATATAGATATAATATATAATATATATATAATATATATATATATATATATATATATATAGATATAAAAATATATGTAATAATATATATATATATATATATAAAAATATATATAAATATAATATATATATATATATATATATATATATATATATATATATATAACTGCAAACACGCCGTACAATTAACGTAAAGAACGACGCTTTGTATAGGAGAATAATCCGCGCAAGATGAGAGCGAAAGAAAGAAACACATGAAAAAATGAGGTAACCACCCGGGAATCGAACCGGGATCTTCGATTGCCGGTCAGATATGATAACCATTACACCACGGCCCTCACTCAATCAAATGTCGTAATTCCTCTACATGCGCGCAGAAACCAATGCCCCAAAGGGGCACCTCCCGCATGCCGTAACATTATATACATTATAACTGCAAACACGCATTACAATTAACGTAGAGAAATTACGACATTTGATTGAGTGAGGCCCGTGTTGTAATGGTTATCATATCTGACCGGCAATCGGAAGATCCCGGGTTCGATTCCCGGGTGGTTACCTCATTTTTCATTTGTTTCGTTCTTTTGCTCTCATCTTGCGCGGAATATTCTCCTATACAAAGCGTCGTTCTTTACGATATATATATATATATATATATATATATATATATATATATATATATATATATAAATATATATATATTTGTGGTGCTTTCATGGTAGACCCAGATTAGGACCAGTATACATAAATATGTGTAGAAGTCGTGGTCAGTATAAGGCGGCCATAAGGCGATGTAAACAGGAAGAAGAGTCTATTCGAGCATCAAAAGCCTGTGAAGCTCGCATAAATAACGATAATAACAAATTTTGGAAATTTGTTAAGAATCAAATGGGTGTCAAAAATGTCCTCCCTCCGACAATCGATGGGGTGTCGGGGGAGGATGAAATTGCAAAGCTGTCGAAAAACCACTCCTCTAACATTCTTAATAGTGTGAATAGGGATAATCTTAAGATAGATTGCTGCGAAACGATTGTGGGAGGGACAAGGGAAAATATTTTGATATCATTTTCTGAAGTAAAGAGGTTAATTAACGAGTTAAAGACTGGTTCTGCGTCAGGGGTAGATGACTTGTCGAATGAGCACTTAAAATATGCAAATGACGTAGTATGTCTGCATATATCATTGCTCCTATCAGCCATGCTTGCTCATAGCTATATCCCTGCAGAGTTCATGAGGGTATATATCTTGCCCCTGGTCAAAAATAAGTATGGAGACATTCTGTCCAGCAATAATTACAGGCCTATTGCTGTCGCTTCCTACTTCTCGAAACTACTAGAAAAACTCTTGTTACTCCGATTAAATGATTTCCTATGGACATCTAATCAGTTTGGCTTTAAAAGGTCCCACTCAACTGACCTGTGTATCTTTGTACTTAAAGAAACAATATCTAAATACATTGACAGTAATTCAACCATTTATAGCTGTTTCCTTGATATAAGTAAGGCATATGATAGGGTGAACCACAATATTTTATTTGCAAAACTAGAAGACAGGAAGGTTCCCATGTACATATTAAATTTATTGAAATTTTGGTATTCCCACCAATCTTTCACTGTTAGGTGGGGCAATGTACTATCCGAGTGTTTTGGCTCCTCTTGTGGGGTGAGACAAGGCTCCTTGCTCTCCCCTATGCTGTTTAATGTGTATATTGACGGATTAATTGCTTCACTTAATGAGGCAACAGTTGGATGTTGTATAGATAACACAAGGATAAATAACTTAGTTTATGCCGATGATATGGTGTTAATAAGTCCCTCTGTTAAAGGTCTGGATCGGCTATTAAAAGTCTGCGAAGTGTATTCGCAGAAACATGATATTCTTTTTAATGTTACAAAAACTAAGGTTATGCAATTTCATCCTAAAAGCTGTAATCAGCTAGCTGATATAAGGTTTAAAATGAATGGTGAAGTAATTGAGGAAGTACAAGAGTTTAAGTATTTGGGTCAAACTATTACCAGCTCGTTGAGTGATGACTCGGATATAAGAAAACAATCTCGAAGCCTGTGTGCTAAAGCGAATATGACCATAAGGAACTTTCGTTTCTGTACAAGTGAAGCTAAAGACACACTCTTTCGTACTTTCTGCAGTAATATATACGGTCAGCAACTCTGGGTGAATTATAAAAAAGGTTC
Organism: Bathynomus jamesi; assembly: GCA_023014485.1. Classification (NCBI taxonomy): domain Eukaryota; kingdom Metazoa; phylum Arthropoda; class Malacostraca; order Isopoda; family Cirolanidae; genus Bathynomus; species Bathynomus jamesi. The sequence continues at coordinate 117,319 of JAJOZX010010142.1, forward strand.
TGGCAGAACCCTAAATTTGCTGTACAACAGGTCGTTTAGACTCTTACATAAATTACCCCCGAGATGCTCAGCTTCGCAAATGTTTGCAACCCGCAATGTTCCGAGCTTCCCGGAGGTAACAAGACGGGCTCAACACAGTCTAATGCAAAGAATTAAAAATCAACCAACCCGATCATCCAAGC
>JAJOZX010010143.1:0-5000 GCA_023014485.1 Bathynomus jamesi
ATTTTTATACACTCGCCCAATACAATTTTCTTAAATATATGAATTATTTTTGTCCCTTTTCGTATTTTACAATTTATGAGGAAAGTGTATTTCACTATTTTATCTTCGTCATATGATCAGTCAAAGTTTACGCAGATCATTACAGTGGACGTATGTGTCGAACATCTATTTTATCTTCATAAAAGAGCCACAGTCTTAATTATTTTAGACTTCTTCGAGAACTTTTTTCGGAGTCAGTGTCTTCAGTGTCTTATATCTATATATATATATATATATATATATTTATTACTGTATATGGAACATTCTAAAAACAAGATGCATTTCTTATCATTTTGGATTAGTATTGTGCAATGTTCTCTCTCTCTCTCTCTCTCTCTCTCTCTCTCTCTCTCTCTCTCTCTCTCTCTCTCTCTCTCGATCTTTCAGCCTTTAGTTTGACTTCATAGTAACGACAAGTATTTTGTCCCATGTCGATAAATCTACGACTGAACCTTTTAATGTCGTGATATGAATATTTATACACATACACAATATATGACCTAAAATATGTGCCTCACAGTTCGCTAACCAATTCCTTAACTTTCAATAACGTAAACCTAAAACTTATACCATTGTTATTTTCACATATTCAATTATATTACATTAACTGTATTTCCTTCGTCTGAACAGTGGGTGAAAATTGGAAATATATTTGATGTGTTAATGATTTCATCATTAAATGCAAAAAAACTTTCACTTTTTCTAAGTGAAAGTCACAATATGAATAAAAAAACCCACTCTAATAGACAGAGTTTATTCCACTCTGTCTATTAAGATTTCATTATTATTATTTTATTATTATATTATTAATTATTAATGGATTTTTCATTGCTCCGTTTCTCTATTTTTATTTATTTATTAATGAACTGAGCAAATTTTTAATGGATGCGTTTCGTTAATCCATTCTCACCACTTGAGTTGTTCCACAATTTAATTAGTGGTTAGGTTCCTCTCTCCATAGCTATCGTCTATCCACCTCCCTCTCTGTCTATCTATCTATCCATCTATCCTTCGTTTTCTTCGTATACCTTGATTAGGTTGTACGTGCACTACAACACTGTTCTCCTCTTCTCTTTCTTCCTCTAAAAGAGATACATGAGGCGAACGTTATTACAGTAGTATCGTGTAGAGAGAAAATGAGTTCCATTGCACGGGAATTATACTCGAGTAAAATAAATAACGAACAGCGGGATCATTACTGCTACCCACATCCATTTTAGCTTTGGACTGTCCTTGTAACAATTCCTCATATTTCTAGAAAGATTCTAAGTTACTTCAACCGCTTCAACGGTTGTGCTATTCTACATATATGAAATAGTTTCATTTATATTATACTACTTTACGCAAATTACGCTTCTCAAACAACCAATTCATATTTTTTAATTATAATATCGCCCATAGGAAGATGATTAATAAATAGTATACGTCGTTACTATCATCTATATCCAGGAAGACCTTGCAATAAGATAAATTCCCGTCTATCTCTCAAAAAATATTAAACAGAAATTAAATGCTTTAAAAAAATTTCAGCATCTATAAAGTAACCTCAGTGGATGCGGAACACCCATAGTGAGGGTTTGCTTGTTACTTGATGATTACTTTTACGCACATACAGGCATAGTCATACCCTCCCCCATGAATGAATGAACACACACACACACACACACACGTATTTGGCTAAGTTTTGCGAAACATCAGACGACTCACTCCCTCTCCTTGTACCCTCTTGCAATCGCTCTCTCTCCTTTGTTTCAAAGTTAGAAAATCGCATCACATCATAAAGATATTTTCAAGCTCAGAAAAACACATACGTACACTCTCAGACACATCTACATTCTCCTACACGTATAGGAGGAGAGTGTAGTCACCAATCGACCAGGGAAGTACTCCAGGGGATGGGGGGACGTTAGGCAGGAGAGACAGAGTGCTGGAACTCTCGTTTCTCCTGTCACTGTCTTCCCCAGCTGATGTTTTTCCGTGTCTCATCTACCTTGGGAGCAGTCCAGCACGCTCTCAAACACACTTCTCTCTCTCCTCCTCACTATACATACATGCATCTTACACATTACACAATCTTTTCAAAATAAAAAAAAAATGGCATCGTTTTTAAAAGCCTAGAAGACCTTGATTTTCGCTCTCTCCTTTTCCTTCTATGGGTGCGCATTTCTGCGGACGTTCGCCCTTGGCCCATCCTTCCTGCATGAAAAAAAAATACTCACAGAAACATGCACCCTGTCTCACACGCACTGACTATAGCTTTAACATGGAAACTATGAAGCATAATTACACACACACACACATAAGCGAGGTACCGATATTTTTAAAGCCTATATCTAAAAACCTAGTTAAATTAATTTAACATATATTAACCCAACTAAGTTTAGTGCCATCGAACCGAGAAGACGTGATAAGTGTTTCAGAAGCAGGTTAGACGCAAAGGTTGTTTTCTGTTAAGTCATTAAATAGTGAGGTACTCGCTAATCTATCCTAACCTAACCAAACCTTAATTAACCTAACCTAGCATAACATAACCTAATTAGGACCAACATATCTTTTTCCGACATTAAAAATGTTTCCATATTTTTGTATCAAAAGTGTTAATTCACAAAGAAAAGTTACCACACTAAATCTGTGAATTATCACACGCTCGCCCTCAATTGTGCCCAGTTGCGTACGCCCACATGCAATTAAGCACAAATACAGAGTGACGTCTCGTACATATATTGTTGAACATGCACGCCTGTACACACATGTACACACATACATTCATCCTAGCATTACTATGAAAATCTCCAATGTTTAATCACTTACACGTATTCAATTGGAAATTACTGGATCCTCACCACCTGTAATACCATCCAACACTCGCATGGACGGTTACGTCATATCCACACCGCAATATCGCTTTACGCAGATCGGCGAAGTAAGCGACACTGGGTCTTGACAGTAGTTGGATGGGTGAACGTTCTCTGCATCCAGAGAATGTAGCAACACACAGTTCGCCTTCCACGTAACGCTGTAGGTCACGTCTGTCGCATGACCTTTGCTGTTACGATAGGGGTTAAACAACCCCAAAATATCATCACCATCATCATCATCACTTGCATGAACACACACACACGCACACACACGAGGAAAAAAATTATACTATCCTCCTACACAGACCATTTTTCTTAATTCAAAGTTGGGGGTGAAACGTTCAATTTATGCTCATTTTCTCTAAATTTCTAATATACTTTCCGCGCAAGTTTTATAATTTTATTAATATTATCACACTGTTGTTATACTATTCAAGTTATTTCCACCTGACCTAGTTTTTTCGAGTTCTATCTCTCAACACATCTTTTACTTTAGGGCAGTGTCGGCAACTGTCGGCCCGACAGTTAGCGCACTAGCTCACTATGTTTGCAAAATTGTGTTTCTTTTTTATTTACAAAATTGTCTTTACAGGAAAAAAAGACAATTTTTAAAGCTATAATTTCATTCAGTTAATTTTTAGAAACTAGATGATAGTACAGCTCCGGACCAATTACATCATCAATCTTCAGCTGCGTACCAACAAACGGTGACGAAATAGTGAATTTTTTGTTTTTAAAGATCGATTTTTAGTTTCATAATTAACGAGAGTCTTCGGTTTTTATATATTTGTCAGTCAAAGGTCTTATCTTATGTTGATGATAATATCATTTTAATTATTTAACTTTAAGTGTACCAACGAGGCCCGAAATCTACTGTGTTTTTAGTGTTTTAAGAATTCTTAGTTTTTGTGGTTTCTTAGTTAAACTACTCATTTCCTATCCTAAAATTCCTTTTTCTCGAGTATAGAAATTTTCCTCTTTAAGATACACTAGTAAAAGTGGGCCCTACGGGCCCATTTAGCTAGACCTGTGGTGCTGGGGCCTTCGGCCTCAGTAAATGGGGGGCTGCAGCCCCCCAATTACTGGTGAGTCAATAGTTTTCGGTCAAAAGAATGCAGCCACAATCGGTTCGGATGTGAAACTTAAGACTTTCATTACTGCTTTATTTTCTACAATTTTAATGACCGAATAATTGAACCCTCAGTAAGTGAGGGGTCAATTATTGGGTCAATAAAACTATACTGTAGAAAAGAACGCAGCAATGAAAATCTTGAGCTTCACATCCGAACCCATTGTATCAAGCAATGGAACTCTTAACGCGCGAGAGTAAAAAGCTGAACAAAGCAAAGCGCATTTATTTCTACTGTATGTTCAGAATCGCTTAATAGTAAGACGGACGGACGGACGGACCGACGGACAGACAGACAGACAGAGGAGACCTCCCTTTTTATAGAGGGTAATCAAAAGTTGCAGTGCACTAGATTGTAATTTGTTTATTTGTTTCAGATTATTTTACTGTAATTTATTATTATTATTATTATTATTATTATTTTATTTATATTATTATTATTTATTTATTATTATTATTATTATTATTATTATTATTATTATTATTATTATTTGTAAGTTGCACGTTATACACAATAATAATTAGAAAAAATAATAAAAACAAAAAAAAAACTCAGTGCACTGCAACTTTTTGATCACCCTGTAGTATAATAGGTATTAAATACTACACACCAACATCATGAAACTACTAAAACCTAACTCTATCTTTTTTGTCTTTCTCTCTCTACTTGAAACACTATCTCGCATTTGTACGGGTGTTTACATCGAATTATTAGTTTTGCTTACCCGAAGCAAAAGATTCCATTCGCTTATATCATTCTGTTCCTTTTGTTAATTTATTTGGATCAAGTAAAGATAAGCACCCCCAGCCTTCTTTAATTAGCCTTATAAGGCTAACTACGAAAATATCACGACCTAACCTAACCAATCGTCAAGGGCGTACAGTTGACTTAACGATTGGTTAGGTTAGGTCGTGATATTTTCGTTAGTTAGCCTTATAAGGCTAATTAAGAAGGCTGGGGGTGCTTATCTTTA
>JAJOZX010010143.1:12500-134551 GCA_023014485.1 Bathynomus jamesi
ATATATATATATATATATATATATATATGTGTGTGTGTGTGTGTGTGTGTGTGTGTATGTGTGTGTGTGTGTGTGTGTGTCTGACATCGAAAGAGAAAGTTTGCTAAATGCGTTTCTGACCTTTATAGTAATTAAGTAAATTTTTAGTCATTAATTGCATTAAAATATAAAATAGTGACGGTAAACTTTATTGGATTATATTATTATCCCTTTTTATAACGAAAATAACGATGGCCATGACGATGACTATGATGATGATGATGATGACGACGATGACTTGAGGATAGTGTTGATTATGCTTTTGTTTTTTAGTAGAATTTAATTCAATATTTAATAGATTTACACTGATTGAATTCGTTTAAACGAAATCAAGAGAACAAGATTCTAGTCAGAAAAGAACTTAACGACTGAATTCAAATCCAGAAAAATCCACTCGAAAGCCCAAAAGTGTTCGACATTTTGGGCTTCCTGCGATGCTCATGATAGCGAGGACACGCTAGCGATACAACGAGCAAATTGCTCGTTCTTACAGCTCGCCAACGAGCGTTCGACCCCTGAGTGCCGGAAAGCGCAGGGGTAACGAAGGGCGAAACGAAACGAGCAACGAACAATGAACCTCCTTCGAGCAGAATATAAATCCAAATTGGTGGCGCTCATCGTCAGCCGCGATTAGAGTAATCCCGCATCGTCATCCTTATCCATTGTAAACGAATATAAAGACGAATTTTCCACCTATGGGAAATGCGTCCACAATCCATTATAATGATGAAGGATTCCACCTGAGATTTATAAAGCCATATTTCACAAGTTTCCCTTATTAACAACGACCTAATGGGTCCCTTTCTTTCGCATCATTTTCCTCTATTTGCCTTTTGTTTCTCTGATCACAACGAAGTTTGCGATAAACTATTTCTTCTCCTAAATCATGACAGCGAAGAAGGAACTTCAAATCGTATTTCTCCATTAACTTGACTCAAACTTCTGATTGCAAGAAATTGAAACATAAACCGAAAATTAATTATACACCCCTTCCTTTATTTCATATATATATATATTATATTATATATATATATATTTGTGTGTGTGTGTGTGTGTGTTGATTGTGGGAGAGTGTTCGATTAAGGCGTGGAAGGAGAAACGCAGCATCTCGAGCACTGAGCCAAGCAATTACATAGATACTTTTTATTGCCTTGTTTACATCTTCCGTTCGCGTTCGCTTAAAGGATGGCTTCAATAGGAATAAATTCAACTAATTTCAGCCGGAATGGAACGATGCAAATGGGCCGTCTTAAGCAGAGTTAGGGACAGGCTCATTAGTTCAAGGAGATGAATTGCGTAAACTTTAATAAAGCCTTTGTTTTCCCGCAAATAAATCTTTTTACCAAAATGTGATAAACACAATTTATTCGTTCACTTGCGGAAACCTTTTACGAAAGACCGGAAAGGCTTCAGTCCGTTGCTTCGTTATCTGCATTGGGCGTTCTTTTGAGTGGTTTCGTTTATACTTTATAGCAGGGGTTCCCAAATTGGTGTTCCGCGGAACACTTGTATACCGAGTAGTGTTCCGCGGAACACAATTGGGAACCCTGCTTTATAGGATTAGGGAACTAGAAACTAAGAGTAGTTCCTCTCGTCTAGTCGTGATTTGTATTGTGAAGTTCCAAGAAAGTTCACCAAAGAAATAAATATAAAAGGTAAAGGAACTCATTTCCTCGCGGGGTGGACGACCCAACCCAACCCAGGAACCAGCAGCCGGGAATGAACTCAGAACTTCACCGTCCAGAGTCCGACACCGAGACCATTGAGATACCGAGAACCCCTGAACGAAATAAAGTCTATGAAAAATGCTGAAATTTTAAAATTCAGCAAGAATTCATAATTGGTTAACCGGTTGGAAAATCGATCGTATACCATTAGTCACGCGGAGAGCCCTTCTCTTTTTTATGATTAGGTTCAATACACTGTCACACCAATTGGTCAGGGGTTTGTGTTCTGTTGGTCAAACTATTTTTTTCCAACCAATTATGAATTCTTGATGATTTTTACAATTTTCAAAAAATTTCCATCAATTCCATTTTCTAGACGAATTTTTTTCCCGAACTGTATCTGCACAGTTTCAGTTCAGAGAAGTCAATTAGCTTGTCATTCAGACGTTTTGGTCGTTAATATAATGTTCACTGTCAAATTAGACCTATATATATATATATATATATATATATAATGAATAAAACCACGAAGGAAAGGAAACACAGAATGGTGCACCATTCTGTGTTTCCTTTCCTTCGTGGTTTTATTCATCATAAATATTTTTCACGTGTTACTTTCGTGAAATAATCATTTATATATATATATATATAATATATATATATATATATATATATATATATATATATATATATATATATATATATATATATATATATATATATATATGTTGCAGTCAATATGTAAAATGAGGCAGTTTATAAATTGACTGAAATTCAGGCAATGTGTCAAATTGTGATACACACAAAGCCTACCTAACCTAATCTAACCTTTCTGGTAATGTTGCATATGTATGCCTACTGGTATTTCCCAATATGTTGCCTAAAAAATTATGGCTAGGTTAGGTTTAATCAGGTATTAAGTAAATCGAGCATTTAACAAATTCCCTAAAATTTCAGTCACTTTACAAATTGCCTGATCTTAGACATCGACTGTAACAAATATATATATATTATATATAATATATATATATATATATATATAAAAGTAAATTTTGTTAATTAATTTGTTTCCTCTCTCTCTCTCTCTCTCTCTCTCTCTCTCTCTCTCTCTATATATATATATATATATATATATATATATATACACACACACACACACACACACACTGCAGTTGCCGCTTCATTATTTACTGGCGAAGCATTTTTATTAGAAATGCAAAAATTCTATAGTCTACACCAGGGCTTCTCAAACTTTTTTCACTTGCGACCCCTTTGGATCAGACAAATTTTTTCGCGACCCTTCACTCAATGTCATAAAAGCAATAGGTACTAACACTGTATATTTATGAAAAAAATAATATTTTCAAATGTTTCTGCGACCCCCAATAATATTTACGCGACCCCTAGTTTGAGAAGCGTGGGTCTACACAATGAACTTATAATGGCTAAAACTGAACTTCAACCATGCATAACTCAGGGATAAGTTAAGGTCGGAATCTCAGTTTATTATTTTCAGTTTTATACACAATCAGAATAACTCGGTGGGGGTGCTTCCTCTCATAAGCTATACATACATTCACCAGCCCAGGAAAGCAGTTTCATTGTCAAGTGCCACATTAAGTATTAGTCGTACAAGAAGTGTCAAAAGGTATTCAGATAAGAGTTTAACTAAGGAAGATGCCAAATAATAGCCCAGTTTTTCATTTAGTAAGAAAATTTGAGAAAACAGGTGATGTTGTCGAGGGATGTGAACGTAAGCTTAACGTTTTACTCTGATTTTGTATAAAATTGAATATGTTTCAGCTTTCAGCAGTGAATCACGCGTGGTTTGAACTGGGTTCATGGAGAATTTAACCACGATAACTTCATTGTGAATGACACTGTTACTTTCCCATTGGGTTGACCTAATAAAGATACACGTATAAATATAAACCTAACTTAATTCAGGATTTATCACATTAAATCAAATCGAGACATTTTGTGATCAAAATTAGAATAAAATATTTTCCCTGAATTGAAATCTGTTTCACCAATGTTTATGCAGATTCCGAATTCAAAATTCTGAGCAAAAAATTCACAATATATTTTTGCAAATTATAAAGCAATTCACTTTTTTTAATAATAATAATAATAATAATAATAATAATAATAATAATAATAATAAAAATAATAATTGAGAGACAGAAAATTGAAGTATAAATTAGGAAGGTCATCTAAATACGTATAACACTTTAAGAAAACTCAAAGTTTATGAAAACACATCATTAAGAAAAGTTATCAGACATGACGTCACGTTTTATAACTCATAATTTATCTAATAACTTTTTTAAAGACAGTTTTAAATTACGAACCACGTTTTTTTTCTATATTGCAACTGTAATTTTTCTATATCGCGACTGTAATTGCGTTAACGAACGAATAGTCTCATATAATGACATAAAATTACAGTATTTAATAAGCCATTCAATAAATACATCTTAAATTAAATGGGTAATGTACTTTTTTTTAACTCAGATAAAGTTTTGAAACAATAAATCAATCTTTCCTTTATATTATTAGCTTTTATAAATTAAACACTGCAAAGGCATCTTCTGTATCGTCAAAGTTCAGATGAATCCGTGTATATGAATATATATATATATATTACATGGTGTTTCAAAAGTCTGGCCCCATGGGAATTTAAGATTATTTATAATTCTTTCTGTTCCAGGTAATAAAACCTCCAAGAGAAGGTGGAGTTGGTGTTGTTACACGTTTCAGGCATGAGTCAAAGGGACGCTTGCCAAGAATTTCATACTAGCAACGTGTGCGGTCATCTCTAAGGAATAGTTTGCTAATGTCTCCACATCCGAAAATCTACAATTGTAAAAAGCTGCATGACATGCACTTTCCACATCTATTGCAATCAAAAAAAATTAATCAATAATCTCAAATTCCTATGGGGTCGAACTTTTGAAACACCCTGCACACAATATATATATATATATATATATATATATATATATATATATATATATATATATATATATAAAACCAAGGTTAACCAAGCAAGGTTATATACAGTAATACATGTATATATACTTTTAAAAACTCTACGGTAAACTACACATCTGTTTCATTTACTACAACATCTCTTAAATCTGCGAATGCAATTTATAGTATTTTCCACACATAAAACGAACAACTCAAACTTCATTCTGTGCTCAACAATTTTCAAATAATTATTAGTCATGATGGACAACGTTTAGATTCCAAAACTGCTTTACAGGCTTTTGGAAAATTGAAACAGCTGTGATGGGAACCCCCCCCCCTATATATATATATATATATATATATATATATATATATATATATATATATATATATATATATATATATAAAATGCTGACTTGTTCACTCGACAGGTCACAGGTTTCATTTGAGTTATTATAAGGAAGAAAAATGCCATACAACAGATCACTTAAGATAGTGTGAATTGCATTTCCACTTTCATTAATAAGAAGGTATTAATAAAGTAATTTGTAGGAAAAAAATTTCCTTAATGTTAAGACCGTTACCTTTGTGCATGCCGGTGAGTTTATCCTTGAGGACGGTGAACTCGTAGATGCGTCCAAACTCATCAAACATCGGCCGCAGATCCTTCTCCTCGAGGTGTCTCGGGATCTGCCCGATAAAGAGCTTGATAGCGTCAAGATCCTTGTGCGGTGGGGAACCCGTCCTCTGGTGTTGCAAGTTGGGGTGGTGCGAAAGGGATGTCACGAGATGTTGAGGGTGCTGGGATGGTGGCTGAGAAGTCTGGGGGGAGGGATGTTGTTGGGGAGAGTGTTGGTGTTGCTGGTTATGAGGCGGAGGTTGTTGTTGTTGTTGTTGTTGTTGCTGTTGTTGTTGTTGCTGTTGTTGTTGTGGGTGTTGTGGGTGAAGACCGTTAGCAGCGGTGGTCCCGGGGCTTCCCGAGTGACTCATGAGGCCGTTCATGTGGTGATGAGAAACACCGTTCATTCCAACACCATTCACACCGCCTGACAGGGGGGGCATGTGATGGTGGGGAGGGTAGGAAGCACCGGTGTCAATGAGGGTGTTATGATAAGCAGCCATATTGATAAGCATGTTGAACCGAGTGAGGCTCGAAACAGAACACGAAGTGGATCAACAAATACAATCCTAGTCAACTTACGACAAACACGTCTTAGTCAAAAGTAACAAAAAAACATACCTAACAAAGACATTTAAATTGAATCACATGGAAAACCGTTGCTGCGAGCGATTGCTTATAATTTCTTCTCTTGTAAGCTCCGCTTTTTTGATGTTGTTTTGATGTTCTGATACCGCTTTTCAATGCTTCTTAAAGGCCACAAATTTTTACTTTAATTCGTTGGAAGAATTTTCGAAAATAAATGAAAAAAAAATATATCAAAATTTTATCAGAGAACGATGGATTTATGTAATTTTCAGAAAAATGATTCTTTTGGCGTAACTTTACAATAAACTTTATTTACCGATTTAGTTTCCATTAAAAACAAAACTTTGAAATAAAAGCAACTTTCATATTAGTGAAATTGAAAATTAACAATTTAATTAATATAGAAACAAATGAACTTAGTAGTACGTTGATTTTCCTCAATTAAAAAAATGTATAGATGCAATTACTAGTATGTATATACATATATATTTATATGACTCCATATATGTATGTATTCATATACGAAATAAAAATTAGGCTCAAACTTTTTTTTTTTTAGTAAATTTTTAACAATGTTTATCTTTAATTATAAAGTTCAAACAATAAAAAGTCGTCACTACATTGAAGGATGAAGGATAAAATACTTAATGAAATGTTTTGCTGCTAAAAATATAAACAAAATAATTACAAAAAAAAGCTTTTTTTTCCACCATAAATTTTATATTTTTTTAGAAAAAAAAAATTACGAATCACTATTCTATACAAAAATTATGCACTCAATGGAAAAGACTTTAATTATTTTAACCACACGCAACAACACACGCGATATATTTGCGAGGTGCGCGTGTATATTAAAAATATGTGTGTGCATACAATCGTGATTTGTGTGAGAGACTACGGCACACTATTAAATGCACTTCCAACCGCACACATCGACGCCCAGACTGGCACTGAGTGAGCTTCGTTCTCCAGAATCCACGGCTAAAGGACTTGCGTCTAGGATGGAACAACGAGTTCTCTCTTCTACGAGGAGAAATGAAGACTGGAAAATAAAGTTATTTATGACAGGAACTGTTTTCTCTCTCTCTCTCTCTCCTCTCTCTCTCTCTCTCTCTCTCTCTCTCTCTCTCTCTCACACACACACACACACACACACACATGTGAGGGTTGTTCTTCTATAATGTGCAAGAGAAAGGAGGAGAATGAATGCGTGGACTACGAAAATTTGCATGAATTCATTCTTTTATAATTTTTAATTGGTTTTTTCTCCACTTTATTAAATATGCATCTAACAAGAATAGTCGCTTAATTTATAATGTAACAAAATTATATATATATATATATATTATAATATATATATATATATATATATATATATAATCAGACATGATTAGAATCTACAAATGGTCAGAAGGGATTCATATGAAATTTAACACTGAGAAATTTTAACTATTAAAACACGGAAGAAGAGAGGAACTAAAATCCATAGAATATTACGCCCCAAATGGACAGGAAATTCCTATAAACTATATATATATATATATATATATATATATTAATACAATCTTGTACGTTTTTAAATCATAAACATTTTACCTTCTAAATTCTCCTCCCCTCATTATAAAAAAAAGGGTTTTCATTACCGAGGCTTTTTCCCCTTCTTTTCCTTAAGCACAAACGAGGGAAATAACAAAAAAAAAAAAAAAAAAAAAAGCGGGCGGGAAAGCCGCCATTCTTGGCGACTAATGAAGAGTTCCATGGCACACGCTTCACGAATTAATGGTATGATTAATTAGCGAAGCTCTATTAGGCGTCGTGTCTTCTCTCCGAACTTCCATTTCGGAGTATAAACGTTGCACCGATGAAATGTCATTTGAATTCTCTTCGTAGTTAGCGTTAAAAATACGTATGTATATATATATATATATATATATATATATATATATATATATATATATATATGCCTAATGACCAGTATACTGGATCCTTCTTTCATCTTCTCTGCTTTTAAATAGTGTTAACGTTTATATATATATATATATATATATATATATTATATATATATATATATATATATATATATATATATATATATATATATATATATATATATACTGTGTGTGTATATATATATATATATATATATATATATATATATATATTATATATATATATATATATATATATATGTATATTATTATTATATTATTATTACTATATTATTATTGTTTTCTGGAGTTTACATTCTTAATTATGAAATATATAAATAAATAAATAAAAATACTATCAGTTTAATTAAGGATTGCATACAAAAGTATATTTTGCTTTTTAGCGCCTCTCAGGTGCCTGAAGATCAAAAGACTCCGGCAATTAAAGGCCATTCAGCTGCTTCCTTGATATTCCTTTCGCACTGTTTTCGTTTAGACGAGCGAACATTAATAATTGCATATGAAATTAATAAGCGCGGTTTTACAGGAATTATAGGGAGAGTCAGTTAGAATGGATCACAAAATAAATCCATTATAGTTCGCCAGCTTCTCGTTGTAAAAATTGGGAACGAGACCCTCCCCTATATAACAAGGCGAAGTAACTCCCTATTGGTTGGGGGGGGGGCAACCCCGCCTTTTAAGGATTAGGAGGGGCGAGGAACCGGGCATAATTGGTGTAAGGCTTGGTGTTATGAGAAACGGCGATCAGACTTGATTTATCGTTCCTGGCTCTGGGAATAGATTAGAATTTCGTAATTGAAACAGTTACTGGCAAGGAATACAAATAAACCTTCGAGATAACAAATTATTCTATAACTGTTCCCAACTATTCATTTGGCGAGGTGCAATGTGTTAACTCAAAATCTGTACAAGCAAGTCATTCCTCCTTGATTGCTGTGAATCGGCTTCGGATGAAAATTCTATGTACTTATATGTTATTCTTATAGTGTGCATTACACTAGTCATTATACTATATATATATATATATATATATATATATAATATATATATACAGTATATACATGAAAATTATTTCACGAAAGTAACACGTGAAAAATATTTATGATGAATAAAACCACGAAGGAAAGAAAACACAGAGCACCATTCTGTGTTTCCTTTCCTTCGTGGTTTTATTCATCATATATATATATATATATATATTATAATATAATATATATATATATATATATATATATATATATATATATATATATTTATATATACATATATATACACACACACACATATATATATATATATATATATATATATATATATATATATATATATATCTTTGTAATAAATGGCATTACTCTTTAAATTTTTAATTCGAGCTTCGTGATTTTCTCATATTGGCAAACTCGTAAGAACGTGTAAAAGACGTTCTTCATCACGTTCACAAATTCGAAGCCCCCTCTTAGCCAAACATGCGAGTGCGAAGAGCTTTTGCCGACCATGATTGGTAGAGGACGTTGTTTAGGTTAAGTAATGTTAATTTTAGTAATATAAAACTTATTTATTTAGTATTCCATTCCGGCTTAACCTCAAAGGAGGGTGTACTAGTGTGGGAGTGAGATGTTACCACAATTATAGTTAAGTTTAGTGTTAGTTAAATTTAGTTAAATACTTTTAATTTTTATTCAGAGAAAGTATGAAAAGAATAACACTATAAACCAAGTTTAATTATTGATGCACAATCTGACAGACCCAATTTCCTGTTCGCTTCTAAAATTCAAGTGAATTTTCAGTTCTTACGAAATACTTCAAATTGTAAACAAGAGCTTTTGTTGTCAATGATAAAATATTTATGAATAGTTTTTACATACATTACACTTCTTAGAAAGGTCAAAGTATAAATTTTAAAGTTATATCTTTAGGTTGAGGCATCAATCAACCTTATAAGAATAAGTAAATCAAACTCATTTTGTATATACTGTAGAATTCACCATAAGCAGACGCAAAGAAATCGGGGGTGTTTTATTTTTTTAATAATCCTTAAACGAAGCATCTGGAGAGATTGGAGAGATCATTTCACCTGTCTTAAAAGGACTTAAAGTTATTTGACCTAATTTTCTGTAATACGAACAAATGATAATTATTTTTCATAAAATTTGGCAACTGGCAGAGTACAGTATGAATTGAAACCAAGGAAATCGAACAAAAGAGAGATGAAAGGATAATAACTGTATGAATTTATGTTCTATTGTCACTTGAGGGAGAAGAGTTGTATGCATATTCTTCATTGTTCGCGTTTTGAAGTCCTCGGTAGAGAAGCTATTTTGAATACGACCATAGTAAATAAATGCTTTGTGGATTATTAATTAATGAACCAGAGATTAGTGGGCTTCATGAAGATTTCAATTCCGATGCAAATTCAAACTCTGAATTAAATTTTTAATGAAGAGGATTGCAATTAGAAAAAAGTGTGGGCTCAGTTTAAGCTCAATGTCGCATTGTTGGTTGGTTTATCTGAAATGCACACACACACACACACTCTCTCTCTCTCTCTCTCTCATACACACAGGTGTTTAGTGTGATGAGTCCTTACTTCACGGAGGTCAGGCTCGTACTGTAGTTCCACCTCTAGAGTTGCCTTGGTGAAAAAAAAGTTGCTTTCTTGAGCTCTCCATTTCACATAGCCAGATACGCCCGACTCATCAGGGATTGTCCTGAGCGAGGTGGCTTGTCTTCTTTTGAAGACTTCCACATCGACACTATTCGTGTTCCGAAGTTCTTTGGGCGACTAGTTAAATAGTCTTGACCCTCTAACAACAAAGCTATTTTCCTTCAGGGTTGAGGATGTTCCTTGTCTAGCCTTTAGTTTGGGAACACTACACATTCTACCTTTTTTATTTTCCACTGTTGTTTGAATGGCTGAAGAGTTTAATTTGAGATTAGGAACTAGGTTCTCTATTATTTTCCATGCGTAAATTATGTTGTAATTCTCTATTCTTCTCCTTTTCAGCGAATACAGATTTAACTTACGTAATGTTGCCCAGTAATTTAGTTTTTACATTCGTTGATTTTGACTTTGAAGTTTCTCTGAATCCTTTCTAATTGACTAATGTCTTCTTTTTTATATGGGGACGTTAAGATAGCAATAATATTCTATAGCTTGGTTATAATCAGTGATTTCAACAAAGGAATCATCATTATATTCCTGTCCTTTCTTTTAAAGGTTCTTAGTATATGTCCAGTTATTTTTTTGCTTTGTTTATTTCTAACTTATTTTGCGTCTCAAATTTCGCAAATTTTGTCTCAAATTTTTGGCTTTTTAGTTACTCTGAATTGCCTGTCGATTTGGGATATTTTGGGTATTTGGTGTATTTTGGTAGATTTTGGTCCATGGATTTTAGTTCCCAGCTTTTTCCATATCCTATGAGTTGACATTTCTTGGTGTTAAATTTCATATAGTTATCCTCTCACCATCTGTATATCCATTTTATGTCCGCTTGTAGAAATTCTGTATTATCAATTCTGCTTATTATCCGCCAATTTTTGTGTTATCAGCAAAGGATAAAGATAATACTCTACTATCACTGATAACTTCATTATCTATATTAGTTATATGATTACGTATGAATAGTAACGGAGCTAATACTGTTCCTTGTGGTACTGAGATACACACCTCCGATTCTGATGTTAATATTCCTTGGATTGTAACGACCTGCTGTTTTTCTCTAAGGAAGTTATATATATATCCATTTTCCTATTATTCCTACTTTTCCTACAATCCACATATATTTCAATTTATGTGCTATGATTTCATGATCACAGTGGTCGAACGACTTGGCAAGGTTTTTTCGAGTGCATCAATGATATTGTTACAGTGACTTATTAATTGTGAGAAGCAAAATCGTCCTAATCAGAATCCATGTTGGTTATCATTTAATCTTTCTTCTATCTCCAAACGGTCAGAGATTTTTATTCCCACTATTCTTTCAAATATGTTGGTGAGATAAGATGTCAGTGGCACTGGCTTTTGGTTTTTTGCCTAAGATATATCTCCTCCTTTATATATTGCAACTACTGTATGTTCACTCTCTTCAGGGTGAACAGTATTTCTCCTGTGTCCAGTGATCTCCATATCCAATACAGGGTCTTAACGATTTCATTCTTGTAGTTTTCAATCAGTGTAGTGTTGCATCTCTCCGAATCTGTTGCTGAATGTGCCTTTAGTTTTTCTATAGCTCGTGTTGCGTAGTCCGTTGTAAAATGAAAGTCTATTATACTTGACCCTTGTATTAGTTTTATCTTTTATTACTTTTAACTGATTCATACTAAGCTTTTGGTATTATAAATATTTCTTTTAGATCATCGATTGATGCACTGTTTTCATTCTTCGAAGATCCGATAATCGTGTGACTTTTCGTTTTTCTCTCGTTCAAAATTATAGAAATATTCTGGGTTTTCGTAATCGCTTCTATAGCGTCTTCCTCTTCTCGTTTTGTAGACGTTTCTCAGTTGGATCTTGTTTGTAGCGATCAACGCTCTCCAGTTTTTCATTGACCATTTTATGATGCTGTCTGCAGTTCATTATTTGCAGTCACTCTCTTTCTCTTGAGGAACATTGTCCTCTTTTTGGCTCTTAAAACTGATTCTCTTTTCTGTTTGTTGTTTTTCTCGGTGTTCTCGGTTATTTCTTGTGTCAACATAAATTTGCCTGCTTGAGCTACTAGCTTTTTTGCCTGCTCCTGGTCTTCCCCTTGTGCCTCACTTATCTTGATATATACACAGTATATATTTTTCTTTCTATCCTTTTATATTTTACAAGTAAGAAACTAAATTCTCTGCAAAGTATGATAATGGGGTTGGGGAGCTTAAAGATTTTACTAGGTTTCTGATCTCGGTAATGGTATCTGAGAATTTTTCAATTGGAGTGTTCGGAGGTCTATGTACCAGTGTACCACTATTAGTACCATGATTAATTTTTTCCAATTTGTTCTAGTAGTTCTACGTAGTTTATTTGAATTACTTACGAGTATTATAATTTCTACTATATAATTTTCATGTGTGTACAGTATATAACACATCCTCCTTTTCATCTTTCTGTTTTATCGACTCGAAGTAGGTTATAGTTGTCAATTTGTTTTTTTTTTATCGACTGACTACTTCATTTATATATATATATATATATATATATATATATATTATATATATATAATATATATATATATATATATATATACAGTGGATTCCGGTTAATTGGGACATATCGGGACTAGAATACTTTGGCCCAATTAAGCGGCTACCCCAATTATACGAAGTTGCACGTAAAGAGTTAAAAAGGTATACATAAGACAAAAGACAAACTTTCCCTTTATTGAGTAACAAAAATACTTGCTGTATATGAACTGAAACAAATGGTGCAAATCAGAGAAAAATATTTACCCTAAAAACAAATTTGATTCATGTACGTATTAAACACGCACGTAGTTCTTAACAGTTAATGACGTTGGAGGAATTTATCGAGTGTACCCTGCCGTGTTCTCTTGATTGACTGCAACTGAACAAAATCAGCGCAGGTATTTAATGCAGATATAGGAATGCCTTCATTGTCTTCCTACATGAAATTGCGTCGTAATCCAGCAATAAATTTCCTGGCATCCTGGTTAGTCACTCGTTCAAGCTCAGGTGTGTTATCCTCATCGCTTTCCTGGTCTTCTGATGTCTTCTGGTGTTTTGCTGCAATTTGTTCAACAATTGCTCAACAAAGATGATGTCATTAGATTTTCTTCAATTGCTTCAAGGATGTAGTTTACCAACTTTCCGCGATACAAGGTCTTCAAATTTTTTATGATTCCCATGTCCATTGGCTGCACCAAGGATGTGGTGTTGGGAGGCAGAAATTCCAGTTGGATATTTTTCAAAAAATCTAAATGAGGGTGTGCTGCACAGTTGTCAAGAAGCAGCAGAATTTTTCTCGACTTCTGTTGTAATTCCAGGGCCCAATGTAGCAATTACTGGCCCAATTAAACGACATGGTGTCCCAAATAAGCGAAGCAAATTCTGGTTATATTCTCGATTTGTTTTGTTCTTCAAGATTTGTCCCAAATAAACGGCTGCCCCGATTAACCGGTGGCCCTATTAGCCGGAATCTACTGTGTGTGTATATATATATATATATATATATATAGAGAGAGAGAGAGAGAGAGAGAGAGAGAGAGAGAGAGAGAGAGAGAGGGTAGGTAAAAAAAAGTGACCCCCTTAGAGGTAAACTGTCATATTAAAAAAAGTAAGGGGACTAGAGCTCTCAATCTTCATAGATGCTTACGTTAGCATGTTGTTCGTCTTAATTGAGAAGTTGCTCGCTGTGTCCCCCTTCTTGCTCAACGAAGGCCTCCAAAAGTGGAAGCCACTGATTAATACACCTGTTTACATATCGTTGAAACACCTTCTCCCAGCCGAGCAGAATTCTTTCGCGTAGTTCATCTATGTCTCTTATATTGGTACCAGGGATGTAAACTTTCGACTTCAGGGCTTCCCAAACACCATAATCTAGTGGTGAAAGATCGGGGCTATTAGCCGGCCACATATTGGGTTCGATAAAATTCGGTGTTTCGTTTTCAAGGAATGTGACAGTTTGGCGTGCTCTGCTAGCAGGGGCTCCATCTTGTTGGAAAGTATATCTTTCACTCTATCTAACTGATATTCGATGAATTAGTGGTGAAAGATATACTGTTCAACAAGATGAAGCCCTTGCTCACAGAGCACGCCAAACTGTCACATTCCTTGAGAACGAAACACCGGATTTTATCGAATCCAATATGTGGCCGGCTAATAGCCCCGATCTTTCACCACTAGATTATGGTGTTTGGGAAGTCCTAAAGTCCAAAGTTTACATCCCTGGTACCAATATAAGAGACATAGATGAACTACGCGAAAGAATTTTGCTCGGCTGGGAGAAGGTGTTTCAACGATATGTAAACAGGTGTATTGATCAGTGGCGTCCACGTTTGGAGGCCTGCGTTGAGCAGGAAGGGGAACACATCGAGCAACTTCTCAATTAAGACGAACAACATGCTAAGGTAAGCATCTATGAAGTTTGGGAGCTCTAGTCCCCTTACATTTTTTAATATGACAGTTTACCTCTAAGGGGTAACTTTTTTAACCCACCCTGTATATATATATATATATATATACAGGGTGTCCCATAAGTCCGGCATCATAGCAGAAATTCATATTTTTCTATTTCTACAAACCATAATTCATATTTTTCTCTTTCTACAGGCCATAATGTCTGTGAGCAAGGAAGAACGAATCCAGATAATTCTGCTCATAGGAAATCGGAGTCAAAGAGAGGCCGCTGCTGAATTTAACAGACTGCATCCAGACCGCGAGCCAATAACACAGAGTTGTGTTAGCAAACTTGTTGCAAAGTTTAAGGAAACAGGATCCATAGAAGATAAACCGCGCAGTGGACCTTCAAGGAGGTCCACTGACGATGATACAGCGACTGCTATCCTGGCTCATTTTAACAGAAGTCCCAATAAGTCTCTTCGGCGATTGTCCGCCGAGACAGGAGTGTCGAAAAGTAGCATCCATCGCATTCTTCAGGTTCACAAATGGCATCCATATAAACTTCAGATCCTACAGAAATTAAACGAAGATGATCCCGACCGGCGGATGGAATTTTGTGAATGGGCTGCGGAACAACGCATATTGAGCACGTTCTGTAAATAAAAGCTTTTATTTTGCCTTTTTTAATTATTTTTCCTATGATGCAAGACTTATGGGACACCATATATATATATATATATATATATATATACACACGAGGGCCACTCAATATATTTTGCCCCACCTTTTTTTTTTTTCCAAGTTTCCTTGTAAGTTCCAGAAATTTTGTACACAAGTAGTTACAAGGAGTTACAAGGAAAAGAAGTATATCAAAAGGCCTTGTGGCCCACACCGAGGAGGTACCAATGGCAACGGGTGCCAGGAAAAATTTTCTACACCCTCAAATAGTGTGCAAGATTTGGTCTAACCTTTTCTTGAAATGATCCACAGAGGAACTGTTCACAACTTCTGAAGGTAACCTGTTCCACGTGTCACAGATCTTATACGTAAAGTAATTCCCACACACACTAGTACTAAACCGTTTCAAATCCAACTTCCAACCATTGTTGCGAGTTGGGTTATCATTTAAACTAAACATGCTTCTAAAATCGACATCGTTGAACCCGCGTAAGAACTTGAAAACCTCGATTAGTTTACTGCGCAGCCTCCGAGTTTCCAGCGAAAACAAGTTCAGGGCGCGTAACCGTCGATTGTAGCCCATATGCCTAACGGAAGGGATTAACTTTGTGGCCCTCGCCTGCACTCGCTCCAGCCTCTCAATATCCTTCCTGAGGGTGGGCGACCAGAACTGCACAGCATACTTCAGGTGCGGCCGAACCAGGGAATTGTACAGAGAGAGCACAATCTCCTTGTTCCGAAACTGAAATTGCTTCCTGATATAACCCAACAGCTTTTGGGCTTTCTTTTTCACCTCTACGCACTGTTTCGTAAACTTACGGTCGCTGCTAATTAGCACACCCAAGTCCTTTTTCAAATCAGTGGCCTCGATATTACTCCACAACATTGAGTAGTCCGACTTGGGATTGGCGTAGCCAATGTGCATCACCTTGCACTTACCCAAGTTAAACGGCATTTGCCATTTTTCGGACCACTCTCCTATCCTACCTAGGTCCGCACGCAGTTGCTCTATCGCCTCGTGCGTCCCAACATTGGCCCCAAGCTTTGTGTCATCAGCGAATTTGGCGATCCCACTGACGATGCCACCGTCGATATCATTTATGTAAATGATAAACAACAGTGGCCCCAAAACGGAGCCGTGAGGAACCCCGCTAGTGACCGAAGCCCAACCCGAACTAGCCCCTTTAATTACAACCCTCTGCCGCCTATTCTTCAGCCAGTTTTCAATCCATCTACCTACTTCCCCACCAATACCCAGCACGCACTTTGGCCATTAGCCGGCAGTGAGGTACCTTTTCAAAGGCTTTCTCAAAGTCGAGATAAAGTATATCAATCGCGTCAACATGACGTGGAAAAAACTCCCAACATGGAGTCCCCAAGCAGCTTGTACGAATCCAAATGGTCAACGATCCTATCCGTTATTATCCCCTCTAATAATTTACCTACAACTGAAGTGAGACTAATGGGACGATAGTTCCCTGGACTTTCGTGATCCCCTTTCTTAAAGATAGGGGGGTCACGTTGGCTTCCCTCCAGTCACCAGGCACCTGGCCCGTCTCCAACGATTTGTGAAGACTGTAGGTAGTTACATACCTTTTTTACAAGTTTTATTTTTCCACATAGTCTCCATCCTTTCTACGGCTTTCCTCCACATCGAAACAAGGGCCTTTATTCCTTGCTGGTAAAAGTCCGTTGGCTTCTGCTGGAGCCACCTCTTAACCTCCTCAAGAACCTCATCGTCACTTTGAAACTTTCTTCCACGAATAGCATCCTTCATTGACCCAAACAAATGGAAGTCTGAAGGTGCCAGATCCGGGCTGTATGGAGGGTGGGGTAACACAGTCAAGCGCATTTTGTGATGGCCTCTCTTGTTTGCAAACTGTTGTGTGGTCTTGCATTATCGTGCAAAAGAAGGCCGTCTTCTAGTTTTCTCTCCGGTCGAACTCGCTTTATACGTCTCTGGAGTCTCTATAGGTAAGCAATATATGGCTCTGAGTTGATTGTTTGTCCTTTCTTCATAATGTCCACCAGAATCACTCCTTTCATGTCCCAGAAGATGGTGGCCATAACCTTTCCTGCAGAGGGAGCCATTTTGAATTTTTATTGCGTGAGGAGTCTGCGTTGATGCCACTCCATGGATTGGCGTTTTGTTTCAGGTTCAAAGTGGTGTACGCAAGTCTCATCTCTATTCACAATTCGTGAAAGGAAGTCATCCCCTTCTGTCTCGTATCGAACCAACGAGTCAGAAGCAATTGTTTTTCTTTGGGCTTTGTGATCTTCAGTCAGTTCGCGAGGAACAAACCGTGAACACACTTTTGAGTATCCCAGTTGCTGAATTATCGTATTCACACTCCCTTCACTAATTCCTAGCTCCAGTGATAGCTCCTTCTATGTGACGCGCCGATTTCATCGAATGATGTTGTTAGCACGTTGCACAGTGTGAGATGTGACAGCCGATGCCGGGAGACCGCTGCGTGGCTCATCATCGAGGCTGGCTCTCCCTCTCTGATGATCTCACACGTTTAGACCAGCATCCAACTGTGCTTCGATCAAGAACAACATCTCCGTAAACGTTTTGTAGATGTTTGTGAATATTTCCAACTGTTTCCTTCTCTGCAGTTAAGAACTCGATAACAGCTCTCTGTTTACGAGCACATCACTGTCAGACGCCATTTTCGAAACTGCGTTAACCATCGGTTTTATACAAGGGCGTTTAGAAGCAGTTTTATACAAGGAGGGGAGGTTCAAACTGGAAAAATCCGGTTATGTGAAGCGCAGAAAATTCAAACTTACGGCCCAAAAGACATTTCAGCCCCATGGTCTATTATTTAGCTAACAAAAAGGGTGGGGCAAACTATATTGAGTACCCCCTAGTATATACAGTATATATATATATATAATATATATATATATATATATATATATGCATGTATACAGGGTGTTTCAGGAGGAAAGGTCAATACTTATGGAGGTGATAGTATCGGTCATTGTGAGAAAAAAAGTTCATATGAACATGTGTCTAATTCTGAATGGTTACGGAGATAGAGCTGTTTGAATCTGATGCGCGCGCAGCTCTTCCTCCTCCCGCGGTGGTCCTATTCAATGGCCACCAAGGTCTCCAGACCTATCTCCGTTAGATTAATTATTGTTTGTGGGGGTGGATGAAAGCCAAGTTTACAAAAGAAAGGTGGATACACGAGACGAATTGCTCGCGTGCATTTTGGATGCTGCTGCCCGCATAAAGGAACGTCAAGATCAACTCAGACGAACAACACGCGATCTTCGCACACGAGTTGCAAAGTGCATTGAGGTTGACTGTGGGATTTTCAAAAACGTATTGTAAACTGTAACAATTTGTCATTTCTGTATCTGATACCATTCAAATGCCAATGTTTAAACATTAAATATAGAAACAGTAATTGGTTTCTCTTTCTTGATTACCATTAACAATGCTTTTGTGTTTGTAGATTCAAACAGCTCTATCTCCGTAACCACTCAGAATTAGACACATGTTCACATGAACTTTTTTTCTCACAATGACCTATACTATCACCTCCCGAAGTATTGACCTTTCCTCTTGAAACCCTGTGTGTATAGCATATATATATATATATATATATATATATATATATATATATATATATATATATTATATATATATTAAAAGCCATTTTAAATTAATTTTAGAAAACTACGATTCGTGTTAATATTTAATATTTCAGAAGAATACTGAGAGTTAATGGAAGGGTTCAAACAGCTGGAAATAGTGGGGGTGGGAGCCTTGAAGGTCAAAGCAATTATGTTAGAGTAGCACATTTACTTTTATTTATATAAATAACATTAGACCAATAATGGCCTAGTTAGTAATATAAAAAATTGTGTGTAGTAGGAGTGTGTCGGGGTGGTCAACTGGGCATAAATAAGATCAAATGTGTGACTACCCACAGATATAGTGAGGTGATTTTTTTGTGAAAAAACACTTTTGGTACCTGAGAACATAAAATTTTGGAACAAGTGTAGTTTACGTCCCCGTGGCACAAAAGGGGACACAAACTACATTAGGTCAAAGTTGGGGAACGTAAACTACACTAGGATCTTTCGGAGACATTTTTTAAATGAATCCATCAAATAAAACGTTTAAAACTAACACAAATATTACGACACAAAATATAATACAATATAACTATAAATGATAACTTATAAGTATATAGCCAGTATATAGCCAATCATTTCAATAGTTACTGCGCTACCTTAGGAAAACGCTACCCGACTTATGAGCGCAGGACAAATGAGCGCCGACAAGTGAGCGCCAAGACAATTAAGCGCAAGACAAATGAGCGCAAGACAATAGAGCGCAAAACAATAACCTAACCTAACCTAACCCAAGTACATTATTTTTAACATCCTTAACCCTTTAAGGACTGAAGGTACAAATTGCTAAGGTTTCAAATACAAGCATTCATAACTTAACCCTACAAAAAATTCAGGGCTTAAAGGGTTAATAAATATTGTTTTTTAACATCCTTAATAAATATTTGTTCAAGCTTATTTCATTTCTTTTATCCAGTTTTATTTGCTTGCTCTCGCTCAATTGTTTTGCGCTCTTTTGATTTTGCGCAAAACAATAACCTAACCTAACGTAACTACATTATTTTTAAGATCCTTAATAGATACTGGTTTTTTAACATCCTTAATAAATATTTGTTCAAGCTTATTTTGTTTCTTTTACCCAGTTTTTATTTGCTTGTGCTCTTTTTTTTGCGCAAAACAATAACCTAACCTAACCTAACTACATTATTTTTAACATCCTTAATAGATACTGGTTTTTTAACATCCTTAATAAATATTTGTTCAAGCTTATTTTGTTTCTTTTATCCAGTTTTTATTTGCTTGCGCTCTTTTGTTTTTGCGCAAAACAATAACCTAACCTAACCTAAGCTAACCTAACTAAATTATTTTTAACATCCTTAATAAGTATTATTTTTTTTAACATCCTTAATAAATATTTGTTCAAGCTTATTTTGTTTCTTTTATCCAGTTTTTATTTGCTTGCTCTCGCTCAATTGTTTTGCGTTCTTTTGTTTTTGCGCTCAATTGTATTGGCGCTCTATTATCTTGCGCTCTTTTGTCTCGCGCTTAATTGTCTTGGCGCTCAATTGTCGGCGCTCATTTGTCCTGCGCCCAATTGTCGTGTCACGAGGAAAAACAACAGCTCTCATAGCGCCATCGATACACAGCTATGAAGTCTACCTTGGCAACCCCCCAACACTAATATTTTATTCTTCTCTCCTATCTCTCCCAGAGATGTTCAAATGGTTTTCTTCACCCTTAAAACAAATCATGTCACGTCGACTCTATTCCAAACGCAGTCTTTGAGTACTGTTGTGATACTTTATCTCTCCCTTTATCAATGTTATTCAGTTCATCTCTCAGTCAAAGTATTTTACCTGACCTACTTACAGCAAAAGGCATGAGTATTAGGGTGGATCGATTTTACATTTTTTTCGATTTCCATATTCTAATAGAGACAAAAACTTGCGCATGCATGAGAAAATAGCCTCTGCAAAATCTTAGCTTAATAGGTAATTATCTTCTGCCCCCGGCAGAGCGATGAAAATCATATTTTAGTAGTCAAAAACGTATTTTTAAACCCTAGCCTAGGGTCATAAAATTTTGCGTGTGTGTTATTTCATGCCTAAGCAACGATATAAATGCTATGGGAAATATATAAATGCATTATTTAAGACAAAGAGCCGATCTGAAAATATGTAAGTTATATTATACATATTTTCAGATCGGCTCTTTGTCTTAAATAATGCATTTATATATTTCCCATAGCATTTATATCGTTGCTTAGGCATGAAATAACACACACGCAAAATTTTATGACTCTAGGCTAGGGTTTAAAAATACGTTTTTGACTACTAAAATATGATTTTCATCGCTCTGCCGGGGGCAGAAGTGATTACCTATTAAGCTAAGATTTTGCAGAGGCTATTTTCTCATGCATGCGCAAGTTTTGTCTCTATTAGAATATGGAAATCGAAAAAAAATGTAAAATCGATCCACCTAAATTGAGTATGTCCAGTATTCAAATCAGGAGACAAACCCACTATCTTCGAATTATTGGACGAGTTTGATTTTATGAAGGGCCATAAAACAAGCGACGCGATCTTATCCATATTAGACGTACTATATAAAAACCTTAATAAAGTCTTCTGTTCTCTTGCTTATGGGCCTATCAAAAGCCTTTCATGCAATTTTTCACTGCATACATTTTTTATGAATTGTCTCAGTATGGCATAAAGAACGTTTCTCTAAATTGGTTCAAATCATACTTATGCAACAGAAGTCAATATATTAATCATAATAATATAATCATCGCCGAACTAAATATTATATATGGAGTTCCACAAGGAAGCATTCTGGGTCCCCTACTGTTTCTGATCTATATAAATAATTTTCACACTTCTTATATCAGGAAAGTCTCCAATATGCGGTTGACACCTCCCTGTATACTCAAACAGCGATTCCGCATCCCTTAATGAAACAGTAAATAGAGACATCGCAATAGTATGTGACCAGCTGAGAGCCAATAAACTATACTTAAATAAAATAACAAACTTTCTGCTAATCACAAAAAATAAATTAATACCATACTTTAATATTATTATCGACTTGAACGTCATATCGGGTGTCATTAAAAGGAAATTATTAGGAGTTGTGCTTGATAACAAACTATCTTTTCGTCAGTATATTGAAATCATAGATCATGATCTACTGAAATTCTCGTTTATATTAACAATATTGAATTTCTTTCCCACAAATACACTTATAACGCTGTACTTTTCTCTAGTCTATCCACGTCTCACATACAACATTCCGCATATGGAAGTGCGTGTGATTATATAATTAATCTTTAATCATAAATCAAAAGAGAATTATTAAAAATATAAATAACAGTGATCATTATGCTCTAACATGAGAAATCTTCAAGCAACTGCGTATATTAAATTTAAAGACATATTTGAAGTACAGATGTGTTTCCTAATGTTCAGAGTTACAAAACAATTTGTTCCGACTGTATTAATCGGGAATATACGTAAGACACAATCAGATACGTCACTAACATCAGACAAGGTTTGGGGGTGAATGTATTTCAAAGGCAAACTCTTCACTGTAGTAGAAATTCTTACACTTACAGTATTTAGTGGTGGAACTATGGAACAATCTATGAACAATGAATTAAATCAATCAATGCTCTTTTATCTTTTATAAAGCGGTTAAAAATTAACAAATTCCAAACTTCTGAGGGCACTTTATTATTACTTCTCAGGGTATTCTTTATTACTTTATTATTATTACAGTATTATTAAATTGCTGTTGTCATCATTTAATTTCTCATTCTCCTTCTAAAAATTTATATCACTCTTTACCTCACATTCATACTGGTGTTCATTACTAAGTATGTGTCCTAGTCTGTAAGTTCCTTTCAGTTTTATATTGGTTTCATTATTTGGTACTTGTAGGTTATCTCCCCCCCCCCACCAATTTTGACAATATTTTCGTTAAAACTAACGAAAATATCACGACTTAACCTAACCAATTATCAAGGGCGTACAGTTGATCTATTAGTAAATAGTAAATACTATTCCAGAAACAAACAATGTTATAATTAATAATATATCAACTGTACGCCCCCCTTGATAATTGGTTAGGTCAAGTCGTGATATTTTCGTTAGTTTAACGAAATATTCTGTCAAAATTGGTGTGTGTGGGGGGGGGGGGGGGAGGTAACCTACAAGTACCCATTATTCGTTCTATTAAGCTTCTAATATAAGTATATGTTCCAGTCTGTAAGTTCCTTTCAGTTTTAAGTCTCTTATAAAAATTTGTAGGATTTATAAAATTTATAAAATTTGCATTTAAATGTTCAAAATACAATACAGTATGTCCTAGTTGGTAAGTCCCTACTTTATTTAGCCCCAGCCTTCTTTAATTAGCCTTATAAGGCTAACTAGCGAAAATATCACGACCTAACCTAACCAATCGTTAGGTCAACTGTACGCCTTTGACGATGGTTAGGTTAGGTCGTGATATTTTCGTTAGTTAGCCTTATAAAGCTAACTAAAGAAGGTTGGGGGCCCTGATCTTCAGGTGATCCCTTCTTTTAATTGTATTACAAAAATTTATAAAAATTTTTGTAATTATATCTATTATTTAATTATAATTATATAATTATATCTAATAAGTATATTTTAGTCTGTAAAGCCTGCGTGCACGCTTTGCAAAAAGCAGTTTAGTTAAGACTGTATACACATCTATAATAATGAAATTCATATCCATCTATGTAAACTCTGTATAATTGTAAATAAAATAAATACATAAATAAAACTAATTAGTCTTTGTTTTGTTGAGTGTTTTCGTCGAAATTTAAATTGGGTATTTCTAGTTTTTCTGTAATTTATAATTTCTTAAACACTTTTCTGGGTGAAAATTTGTTATATTTGCTTTTAAAAACTATATATAGAAGAAAATAAAATGCATTGTTGAAATAGAACGACTAATGTTAATTCTCTATGGACGGATTCTGTGTAGGGTCATTTATGAATGTGTTTATAGGAAACCTTAACATTTAGTAGTTAGTAGTCGGCCATAGAGAGTTAACTCCTGAATCGAAATGATTAACAAAAGTACAATTACTGTATATGTATTTAATTTCCTCTATGCATTTAATACATACGCGATAACAGACCGAATAGGCATACAAAGGGCTCATTATGTCCAACACTATTTATTAGGCTCAGTATGCCGAGGAAATAACCTTATTTTTTGTTTAGACAGAAAATGTCGAAGTCAGAAAAATCGTAAGTTTTATAAATTTTACAATTAGATTCTTTGTATTAAAATTGTTGCTTTGTAATAAGTTTATAAAGAATATGAATTTTTAATTTCATATAAAAAATATTTATTAAAGTTTATGATATTTAAGACTGAGAGAAATAGCTTAGAGCTTTATAATAAGGCCCATTTGGAGCATTTATTTTTTGTTTTTATACGTATTCATTTATTGCGCATGTGCAAATTTCTTGGCGCATGCGCCTATTCAAGGAAAAATTGACAAAACATTTCGAGTATCTGTTGAAAAATATCTATCATAGCAAAATGAAGAAAACTTTTGACGCAAAATTATGTCAACAGAAAATTGATGGAGCGTAATATTACGTCATGCTAAAAATTTGTTGAAATTTTACAGCCAGTTGTTAGGAATTGCTTCATTGATGAAAGAACTGAAACTGTAATTCCATTAAATCTGACGCAATTTGTAATTTTGGCTCTGTAATATCAAGCCGCAGTTATATATATATATATATACACTTTGTCCTACAGCAGGGCTCCACCTGTATCAAACATTTTAATTCTTAACAGTTAATACTCCTCTACAAAGAGATGTTTATTTGCATTACCACATTAAACAGCTGAACTTCTTACTTATCAATTTACATTGACCTCTTAACTCTTGCTATATCAAAGGGATATTTTTCACTCTTCCAGTTCCAGATCTTCAAGACTTTTTATTATTTTCATTTTCCTTACATCGAAGCTAATTTCTCTCAATTCCAAAACTTTGGATTTCTCACCACCTAACTTTATTCCAAACTTCGGCACAATATTTTGTGAAGTTTTCGCCCTCTGGAAAATTGAGAAGCTTGAAATGACTCCCTCCTGCCTCAAATTCGTCTATAGTCTCCATTATTTTCATCACTGCTGGAAAGAAACGTCTGCAGGGTTGTTTTTCTTCATCGAGACGATTTTCGCGTTTCCTTTACCATTTACCAGCCACTCCCTCTAGAATGAAAATCCGTTTTTCTCATTTCGTCCTTAAAACTCTGATTTTATCTCCTTATTTCTTCGAAGTTTTGAACGCAATCGAGCCGATTTTCTTCCTGAACAATCTCAAACGTCACGTTATTACTTTTTTTTTACTTAAATATATAAATAACTTAAATTTAAATAACTTGAAAACTCCTTCCCACGAGCTAAAATTTGTCAGTGTTTCTCGCACTTCATTTAATATGTTATTTATCACGTCCCTTCAAGCGTCCACTATTTGTTATGGTACTCGACTTCATAAACAAATAATTCAGTCATATTCACAGCAATTTATTATAGTAATTTCTTACTTATCAACATCCAAAGACGCTTATCTCTTTTTTTAATCATTATCCTAAAATAATGTGCTTCCTGCTGCGCCTATTTGAGTTTCATTACATATGTGCTCCATTCTTTAATTACTTTATAAAATGTTATGGTACATTCTGAGATCAATTCATGAATATAAATACTGCCTCATTTCAATTATCTAGTTTATAAACTTATTACTATGAATTAATCATGCAGTTAATGAAGATTTTTATTGGATTTTACTATACATTCTCCTCTTTTTATCCAATAATGATAGTGAGATCCCACATGCTACTTTTTTTATCTCAAATCTTTCCTTCACCACATACATCTTGGAACAAACTCTCTTAAAACTAATCTCGTTCATATAAAACTTTGAAAAAACTTTAAAACCCAATTGCAGCATCTTAAATAATACTATGCAAGATAGAACTTCCAATCTAGAAAGGATTACCACTTCTGTTATAGTTTGGGGTCGTATAAACACCAACCTGCCATTCCAGATTTTGGCTTCAGCGTTTATTGTATCAAATACATTAAAACACATACATATTGCCTAACTTTAAAAATCTCTAAGTTTCAATGACAAGTTTAATCTTCTTAGTAAAAAATTCTAAAATGGGTTACGTTTAAATGTAATTTGTTTAGTAAAACGTGATGAAAGGAGTACCATATATGAACTCTATCTACTGTATATGCTCATACTGTTCACCAAAGATGGCACTCGAAACCCTTTACTATACTCGTATTTATACCTTTGAAAAAGTTTCTGTATCTATATATGCTAAGTTTCCATACCTACACCTACAGTAATCATACAACAATTAAAAATAAAATAATGGAAGTATTAATAATACACAAAAATATTGTTGGGGATTCATCTTTATTACCTAAGGCAGGGGGTCCCCAACCCGTAACCAACGAATCAAAAACTCAATACTGCGATAGTTTAGGGCCGGCCTTTAAGGCGTGAAGACAACAATTTAATGAAGCAGGGCAAGCGACTCATGGATGCAATAAAAGCCTTGGTAGGAAGGAAGTGTTTGAGTGTAGATGCAATGAGAGGATGAAGGAATGTATGTAAAATGTTATTAATTGTTACCAGTGTGTTTAAAGCCCTGTCTATCTTATATTTAAGTAATGCAATTATTTGTATTCATTATTTAGATATACAGTAAAACAATTCTTTACAGTAACTTCCCATACAAAACACGAAACAAGTGAAATAGATTGCCGTCTGAAGCTACATTCATGGATATGTTTAAAGATAAGCTACACAGAGTCTTAAACACAATGGGTACTTACGTATTAACGGGTTAAGTTGTAATATTTTCGTTAGTTGAAAATTTCTAATACATCATATTTTTTAAATAGCAATACCACACAAGGTATTAATTAATTGGTTAAACTTAAATACAATATACAATTAACAAGCTGGATGCTACAATAGCTAAAGCAAAGTGTTAATGCTTAAGTTTCTTTCCTTGAGAGAGATATAAATTTTTAGTTTACTTCAGATTTTTCTCGACACCGTATATATACACACACACACACACACACACACACACATATATATATATATATATACACACACACACACACACATATATATATATATATATACACACACACACACACACACACACACACATATATATATACACACGTGTGTATACACACACACACACATATATATACACATGTGTATATACACACACAACACATATATATATAATTTAGGGTGATTCAAAAAAATCAAAGTTTTTTTTTTTAATTGTTCAGCCTGTATTTTTGTTCCCTATGACAAAAAAGTAGTGTATGCCAAATTTGGTGAATTTTAAATACAATTTACTATGTGCTACCAGGTGTCAAAGTTTCCCTCTTTTTCAATTTGTTTGTTTTTACAACTTATGATTTTATGTTTAATTGTTTATATTTCAGAATTTTTAATTAATGGTTTATATACTAGCTTGCTTTTAATTGTTGCTTGGAACTCGTAATTTTGATACCAATTAATCGATTATGGAAGCTAGGCCTAACTCACCATCACCCAGTTGCTCATTTGGGAGAAGTTCTACAAGAAAAGAAACTGAAGTATGGCTAATTGGGCAGCCTCCTGCAGTACTAAAAACATCCGTATTACCATCAGAGAAAGAAATGATGGCCCTCTTCATGCACTACAGAAATATTAAAAAGCAAGACATTAGAGAATCATGCAGTTTGGAAAAAAGCAGGAATACCAGCAAAACAAAGAATACATGTAGTAGATAAAATTCAAGGAATACTGAAGGAATGACAGCTGCTAAGAAAAACAAAGCAAACAAATTGAAAAGATCACAAAATTTAATAATAAAGAAGAAAAATGGAAAGATAAACTGGAAAACTTATTGACATTGCTCATGAGAATGCTATGCAGCTTATAAAAATAGAAGATGATAAGAAATTCTTGAAAATGCAACGTGAGAAAGGACGTCATGGAAAAATGGGTACCATTGATAAGGCTGTTGCTAAAAAAGAGCAAAGAGCAGCAGAAAAGCAACAACGTTATGAAAAGAGAGAAAGCAGAAGAAGAGCTCAAAAGAAAGAAGAGTGAAGAGGCTGTCATACTCACAGTACATCATCAGAATCAGAATCAGAGGAGAGTAAAAGTGATGAATCTGGTTTTGTGCTGCACAACCTTCAACATGGAAAAAGTAAGGTTGGCAAACGTAGAAAATTGTTGATGATAAATTATTAGGAAGTCTTGATGTTGCAAAATTGAGTGACAGAAATGCGTCTCTTTAATGCAAACAATCAGACATCGCTTGAATGGGACATCTGCGAAAAATAAAATGCATGTGTTTCAATACAACGGCAGCCAATACTGGCCTAGAAATGGTGCAGCTATTCTTCTAGAACAAAAATTCGACAACGATTTATTCGACAACGATTTATTCGACACCATATATTTGAAATTATGCTGGAAGCTGTTGTTTCAAAGTCTTTATCACCATCTTCTGGCCCAGATATAGTCCTTTTAAGAAGTTCAGAGAAAAATGGTCAAGCATTAATAAGGAGGACTACGAGACAGCATTATCAGATCCAGATATCTATGAAAATATTCATGACATCAAAGATGACATAATTATATTTGCAACAAATCAACTAGATACATTCCAACAAGAGACGATTACCTAGAACTATTGCAGTTAACAATTATTTTTTTGGGAGGTGAACCAAAAGGTGGAATCAAATTTAAACATCCAGCGGGACTTCATCGGGCTAGGTGGATGGCCAAAATTACATATTCATTAAAAATTTTTATGTTCAAATCTCAGTTCAAAATTTCAGTAAAAGACAAAAAAGGACTAAAAGACATCTGTCTATTTGCTACTCGGTTATAGTAAAGGCATGGTTTACAGCTCCTGCCATCTTGCGCTCCTCGTCTTGCTCTGGAATTATTACAGAATCTTGTAGTCTACAAACAAATAAATGACACAATTGCATTTGTTGCTATTAAAAAAACTGTTAGGTCACCTCTGGTACCTATCAGAAGAACTGGTAGCCTTGGCCTTTTATGATGATGAAGTGCCTACTGAAACGAAAAACAAAATTGTAAAGGCCTTGCAAAATACAACAGAAACTCTTCCTGCAAAACGGGCTTTTCTAGATCCTGCACTTATTCCAACGAAGAAATAAGAAGATTTTGTCATCAAATACTCAAAGATTCTTTACAATACAGAATTTAGTTCAAAATTTTACTCAAAGATGCTAAAGAATGGCATAATGATGAAGAGTATAACTCCGCTAAGAAATCTATCAAAACAGTGGAAAGTCCGTGAATGATATAGCGGAAAGAGGAGTAAAATTAATGGATGAATATATAAAATACTAACACATGACGAAGATCAAAAACAATTCTTGCTACAAGTAGTGAAAAACTACAGGGCTGTTTACCCTGATAGAAAGAAAGAAACATTGATGAAGTAAGGACAGCTAATGTCTCAAATATCATGCTAGTTTAATTATGCATGCTTGTGGTTATGGTAGGACTACGGGGGAGCTTTCCACATTAAAAAAAAGCAATGCGCCTTGTACTGTACCCCCTGGGTGGTGTGGAAAAATTTGACAATTTGAGTCGTTCTGTCAATTTTTAATTTGCTGGTAGCAACCCCTAAAAATTAGAATTTGCTAAAATATTTTAGGATAGTTGTTTTTATGCTGAAATGAACCATTTAAAGGGTTGAAACACATTAAAATATAAAAAAACAATTTTTACCCCCATATTGAATCACCCTAATATATATATATATATATATTATATATATATATATATATATATATAGATATAATACACACACACACACACATATACTGTATATATATATATACATATACGAGGAGTGATCAAAAAGTATCAATAATTTTATTGCTCCGGACAAATGAATGCAAATAAGAAATAACCGTCTACATATGAGTGGTCTTCCTGCCCTCTGGCGTCTGCAGTCTGAAGCAAAATCTGCTACTATGAGTCAGTAGTTGGTTGGAGCGCTTAAAAGGAGGGTGTGTTTTAGCAGCATGTATAAATCTCTGAAATGGAAAACGCGCGTTCGGAGGCGAACGAAATGATTAAAACAGCTTTTGGAGATGATGCTCTCAGTCAGGGCCGTTTCCTGGCATAAGCAGACTAAGCGGTCGCTTAGGGCCCCGCTGCTACTAGGGTCCTCCTAGTAGGGGGCCCCTAGACAGACTCCCAGGTCATAGCTCAGTGGGCAAAATAGGAATATAGCTGAAGTTATTATTATTATTGTTATTATTATTATTATTATTATCCTTATTATTATTATTATTATCCTTATTATTATTATTATTATTATTATTATTATTATTGTCGTATTAATTAAAGTTTTTGTATGAGACAAATGTGATAAAACGGAGACAAACGAAACGTTTTGGTCGTTGTGTAAATAACTATTGTGAGATCTTATTTCTATATTATTTAACTTTATTCTTACTATATGCTTATACTTTCCTAAATGCTTAATTTTTCTAGTATTGTAAAACATTATTATTATTATTATTATTATCATCATTATTATCATGATTATTATTATTTAGCAGATTAGTTGTGGTTAACTAGATGTGACTTCTTGCATCTTGGAAAATGAAACGACATTATCCATCAGGAGCTGAAAAACGGAAAAAGAAGAAAATAGAGGAGGAGAAGCTTTCCAGTAGCACAGGTGAGATGTGCCACTTGTATATTCTTATGATTACAGTTCAGGCAACTAGGTTAGGTAGACCATCAAACTAGGCAAGTGCTCAGGAATCGTGTAGAGTAAGCTAGTCTTTGTAATATTTATAATATTTCGAAATGTGAAATTTAATGGATCACATCACCTCAAATTTTGCTCACACAGATCAATTATCAAACAAGATAAGAAAGAGTATTTTAGCCAAATCTAACAGAATATGTAATGTTATGTTTTTCTCAGGAGCACTACTGAAATATTTGGAAAAGCCATCCTCAGCAAAGCCTGATGAGCATCATGAGCCAACAGCAGGACCATCCTCTATGCAACCTCAAACACCAGTAGAAGTAGAGCCTGATGAACCAACAAGTGGCCCATCTTCTGTTCAGCTTCAAACACCACACACAAGCATTTCTACTGAGCAACAAGAACCAAGATCTGCTCCACCGCTTGATCCGTATGACTGGCCAGTTGTCCTGTCAGATGCCTTGAAGACAGGTCTGGTGTCACGAGGACCATTTCAAATCAGTCTAGATTTCACATTCCCTAAAAGAGAGGACGGTAGAAGCTTTCGTCACCATTACATGTACAGAACATTAATTAATGGGGAAAAAATAAAACGAAGCTGGCTGATGTACTCTAGAAGGAATGATGCTCTTTATTGCTTCTGCTGCAAGGTGTTTTCAAGGAAGTCGTACAAACTAATTACGGATGGACTTTCAGACTGGATAAACGTTGGTTCGCTTCTGAAAGGCCATGAAAATAGTTCAGAACATGCAGATAACATGGAACATGGAAGGATCTGGAACTGCAGCTAAAAACTGGGAGGACCATTTGACCAAACTGAAATGTCATTAATGGAGGTAGAGCGAAGACGCTGGCGAGATGTTCTCACACGTCTTGTAAGAAAGAAACCTTGCTTTCAGGGGGTCTTCCTCTACATTGTACAATCGAGACAATGGCAACTTCTTGAAGGAGGTTGAGCTGCTTGCCAAATTTGATCCAGTGATAAAACAACACATCAGCAGAGTTGAGAGTGGCCAATATAGTCATTCAAGTTACCTAGGAAACATCATTCAAAATGAGCTCATGGGTCCATTAATGGGAAGATCTTGGATGCCATTGTTGTAGAAATAAAGCAAGCTAAATATTATTCACTCATTTTAGACTGCACTCCAGACATAAGCCACCAAGAACAGATGTCGATTATTATCAGAACTGTTAAAATGGGTGAAGTACCAGAAATAAAAGAATACTTCTTGGGCTTTCTTGAGGCTTCAGAAAGTACAGGCCTGGGTTTATCAGTTCTGATTCTGAAGAGACTAGATGAACTGAATATTCACTGTGATGACTGCAGAGGACAGTCATATGACAACGGAGCGAACCTGAAGGGCAAGAACAAAGGTGTTCAGGCAAGGTTATTAGAGAAGAACTGTCGTGCACTCTATGTTCCATGTGGGGCTCACACTCTGAATCTTGTAGTGGCTGATGCAGCTAAAGCTTCCACAGATGCCATCAACTTCTTTGGCAACGTACAAAAATTGTACAACCTTTTTGCAGCAGCTACACAGAGATAGACAATCCTAAAGAAACACGTGAACATAACACTCACGTCTTGGAGTGAAACCAGGTGGGAGAGCCGGCTTAAGAGCATTGAGGCTGTGCGATACCAGAGCCACAACATCAGAGAGGCCCTGTTAGAAGTCAGAAACAATGCCACAGATGCCATAGCCAGGACTGAAGCACAAGCACTTGCAGAGGAGGTAGGGTCTTATCGCTATCAGATTTGCACAGTAGTATGGTATGACATTCTTCATGCAGTTAACCATGTGAGCAAACTTCTGCAGTCTCCTACAATGTAGTTTGATGTGGCAGTCAACCACCTCACAAAACCAATAGACTCACTCACCAGCTACAGAAACACAGGTTTTGTTGCAGCACAAGTCGTAGCTAGGGACATATGTGAGGAAATGAATGTGGAGGCTGTGCTGAAGGAGAAGAGGCTCAGATCCACAAAAAAGCACTTTGCTTACGAAGCTCCTGACGAACCATTTACAGAAGCCTTAAAGAGGCTGGAAGTCAAATTTTTCAATGTGGTGGTGGATTGTGGCATCGGGTCAATAAATGAGAGATTCAAAACATTAGATGATGTGAAGGACATATTTGGGGTTCTCCTAAACTTCACCACAATGAAATGGAACAACGCGCGTTCGGAGACGAACGAAATGATTAAAACAGCTTTTGGAAATGATGCTCTCAGTGTAGCTAACGTTCACAAATGGCACAAAAAGTTTATAAATGGAGAAACATTTGCTCGTACCAGAAATCGAATCTGTTGGACATTTTCATCCGTACGAGAAGTGGAGGGGCGGCCACTGCGTTCCTTGTCTTCAAGCGATGTTTCTCCATTTTTAAACTTTTTTGTGCCATTTGTAAACGTGAGCTACACTGAGAGCATCATTTCCAAAAGCTGTTTTAATCATTTCGTTCGTCTCCGAACGCGCGTTGTTCCATTTCAGAGATTTATACGTACTGCAAAAACACACCCTCCTTTTAAGCGCTCCAACCAACTACTGACTCATGGTAGCAGATTTTGCTTCAAACTGCAGACGCCAGAGGGCAGGAAGACTCACATATATAAACGGTTATTTCTTATTTGCATTCATTTGTCCGTAGCAATAAAATTATCGATACTTTTTGTTCACTCCTCGCACGCGCACACACAACACACACACAACATATATATATATATACCTACACACACACACACACACACATATATATATTAGGGTGACAATAAAAATCGAAAGTTGGAGTTTTTTATTGGCCATTTGTTCAATGCTGCAACTACATGAGAAAACAATGTACTGTAAATATTAGGTCATTCAGATAATATTTAAGGGTGTCCTCAAGTGAGGTAAATAATTCTCCTTATTCATTAATATTTTTTTTAATTACTTATTACGATTGGAGTACGCCTGCACTTAAACTTTATGAACTAAAACTAACGTTTATTTACATTAATAAAAAAAAATATTAATTTATTTTTACTAGGTAATGAACAATTAATTTGTGTTATACGGAGAATTATTTACCTCACTTGAGACACCCTTAAATATTATCTGAATGACCTAATATTTACAGTACATTGTTTTCTCATGTAGTAGCAGCATTGAACAAATGGCCAATAAAAAACTCCAACTTTCGATTTTTATTGTCACCCTAATATATATATATATATATATATATATATATATATATATATATATATATATATATATATATATATATATATATATATATATTGGTCAAGTTTATATCTAAAAAGAATTCGGATGAGCAAAAGGAATGTTTTTAATATTTTAAGAATGCAACAAAATTTCCTTCAAGGAAATAATGTTTAAGATTTGTTCAAGAAGAAAATTTGAAATGAGGCCAGAAAGGTGTTCTCAAATTCTTCATTTTAAAAATTAAAGCAAAAACGAAATTAAATTTAAGAACAACGAGTTTTTAAC
The DNA here is from genome assembly GCA_023014485.1 of Bathynomus jamesi. Lineage (NCBI taxonomy): Eukaryota > Metazoa > Arthropoda > Malacostraca > Isopoda > Cirolanidae > Bathynomus > Bathynomus jamesi. The sequence continues at coordinate 47,004 of JAJOZX010010143.1, forward strand.
GTACAAAAAAGGATTGTTTCGTTGTGCCTAAACTTAAGCTAAGAGCCAAATTAAATAAAATAAATAGTCCAACTTCACAATTATTTATTATTGTAAATTGCAAAAGTACTGGGATCACCTGAAGATCAGGGCCCCCAGCCTTCTTTAGTTAGCCTTATAAGGCTAACTAACGAAAATATCACGACTTAACCTAACCAATCGTTAGGTCAACTGTACCCCTTTGACGATTGGTTAGGTTAGGTGGTGATATTTTCGTTAGTTAGCCTTATAAAGTTAACTAAAGAAGGCTGGGGGCCCTGATCTTCTGGTGATCCAAGTACTATATTTATTTTATTATTAATAAAAGTTATTCAATTCAGTTCAATTCAATTCAATAATAAGTCTTTAATAGAAGGGGAGCGATGATTTTCATTTTGAGAATATGATTTTATTGAATCTTCCAACAACATTGGAAAGTACCAATAATAATTTTTACTCAAATACCCTTCCGAATCATCGTAACATTTCATGACGATCTATATTTTTTAAAAATGTAGAAATAATGGTGCTCGAAATATCTCCTCAATATTGTTTAGCGAAAGCTGAAAACTCTTTGTATATTGGAAAACTATGACTAAAGAAGTTAAGATTACTTTATGTTCGTCTGAAGAGAATTGTTAATTTGCCTCATACGTTAAAAAGGCAGACGTTTAATATGTAAATATTCTACTTAGAAAAAAAATATTTGGTTGAAAAATTCAAATTATTTGACAGTTAATCGAAGTGGATAATGCAACCATTTAAGTTTATAACCGAAAAGTAAGAATGGTTGTGATAATTATAATCATTGCGTGGCTGAATGAACACAGGGCAACTATTTGGATCACCTGAAGATCAGGACCCCCAGCCTTCTTTAGTTAGCCTTATAAGGCTAACTAACGAAAATATTACGACTTAACCTAACCAATCGTTAGGTTAACTGTACGCCCTTGACAATTGGTTAGGTTAAGTCGTGATATTTTCGTAGCCTTATAAGGCTAACTAACGAAGGCTGGGGGCCCTGATCTTCAGGTGATCCCAACTATTTAACCACCCATTTTGGGGTGTTTTGACCAAGTATGTTTTACTAGTTTTACTGGTATGATTTTACTGGATATATTCATTAAAAAATAAGGTGTGAAATCTGCTTTGCAGTTTAATCTGCAGAAACTGCATAGTATAAATAATATTGGAACAAGGTTAAACACATAATTATACGTGATAAATGGTAAGAGTTCATAGAAGTTTTCTTTAATATGAGTAAAAATATTAATCACATTCTAGGTCTAGAATGAATAATCTAATTTTATAGCAAGTTATATATGCATAAATACCTATACTCTCAACGTCTCAACTCAGAGAAACAAATATATATTTAACATCTGACTGGAAGTTGTATTTACATTTGTTAAGCTATATATATATATATATATATATATACCTTGCCCAAATTATTAGAATCACTAGTCTAATTTTGGAGCAATTCATTATTTAAGGAATTAATTAGTAAGCATAAAGCACGTATCTTTTTTTAAGAACTTTTATAATAAATAATCATACTTCAGTTTCAATACTCTGTTGCTTGTCCTTTAGCTTTAAGAAGGGCTTTCGATACTCTTGACTGACTCGAGGCGTCAGTGTCAGAGCTTCTCATCATGATGCAAAACTTGAATCAGGTTCGAAATTAATTTTATTTCATTTATTTTTTCCTCTCATTTATTTTCCTTTTATTATTTACCATAAATTTTCTAATAGGGATTTATATCTGGGGAGTTACCACCATTCAAGCAACAGGATCTGATTCCCAGCAAGATGACTTTCTTATCATGCTCTAGTTTCAATAGTTAACAAAGTTTTGAAATTGAACTATAATTTTTACATAGACTAGCTAAAGTGGATTTAGCTAGACCTGCGCTGATGGAGCTTTCGGCTTCAGTAAGTGGGGGGCCTGCGGCCCCACCAATTACTGGAGAATCAATAGTTTTCAGTCAAAAGAACTCAGCTATGAAAATCTTAAGCTTCACTATTCTTGATACAGTGGGTTCGGATGTGAAGCTTAAGATTTTCATTGTTGCGTTCTTTTCTGTAGTTTTATTGACCGAATAATTGAAAAGAACGCAGCAATGAAAATCTTAACGCGCTACAGTAAAAAGTTCAGACAAAGCAAAGAGCATTTATTTCTATGTTCAGAATCACTTAATAGTAAATACACAAGCGGTAGCTCGCTATCGCTCGCGACCGTTGTACAACTTGGCCCTCCAGGCAGGTAGCCCTCCGGGCGGGTAGCACTGTGATCCAGCTACAAAATTTAAAAAAACGCCATTACCCCTATTACCCCCACCCCTCTCCCCCATTACCCCCACCCCCACTCCCCCCTTATCCCCACACACAAAAGTAAAAAACGCCATTGCCCCCATTACCCCCACCCCCACTTCCCCAATTACCCCACCCCCTCCCCCACTACCACCGGGCGAGTAGCACTGTGACATATACTGCTCTCCGGGCGGGTAGCAGTATATATTAGGGCGGATCGAAAATGAGGTTTTTAAACTTTTTTTCGAAATTCAAATATGGCTAGTGCGGAAAATATGTGGGTGCTATAGATAATGACTGTGCATAAATATTAGTCCTGCGAAATTATATCTTCAGGTGCCACAAAGCCGTCGAAAAAAGTGAAATATAATGATTTTCTTATATTCTGCATTAGTACAATAACTGAAACTTACTTGTTATTATTATATATTAAGTGTTCCAATTACCAAAATAGTTACTGAATTACGCAGCTCTTAGTTTATTTAGATCAATGTTCTTTTGATTAATGATCTAAATAATCCAGAACTCACCACGAGGAGGTGGCTGCGTGTCGAGCTCCACCCATGCCCTCCTAACCACCCATCCTTGCGCATGTTTTTTTCTATTAACGTTTTATTTAAACTTTATATTCAGCTTTACTTTCGAATGATGGCATTTTTTTACGTGACTGAAGTGTTGATCTTATGAAGCCATCTCGCGCGTTCAATCCAAATACTTTTGATGATGCTTCAGTCACTAATTTTACCATTCTTTCTACTACTTGTGTATGACAAGGGAATTTCTCGAATGGAGGGGTACTCTTGTTTTCTATGAATTCTTCAATCTCATTTTCTGTCAGGTGTCTTGTCACAGGTGGTTCAGTGACAATGCATTTTTGCCAATTAATTAAATCAGTATAATCAGTAGCTTCAAATTGAATAACAGGTACTGTGAAACGCCTCACAACTTTTTCCTTGTTTGTTTGCCTTGCTTTCTTTATTCGCCTCCACGCTAATTCTCTTATGGCGCTGCGGTCATCATGAATCATTGATGCTAGAATATTTTCTGGATTTGCAAAAAATGCATTTCTTTGTATGACAGGGTTTACAATATCCTTTACTTCGTCATTCAGTGTTCTTGTTAGTTCAATAGTTTTGAAAACATGTTTTGAGCCATTGACAAAAGACGTACTTTGCTTAATAGAAAACCACATTGGGATGTAGACCTTCATTATGAAAGAAGCAATGTTCATGAGGTTCTCAGATGGACTTACAGTTGAAACGTATAGACGAAGCAAACGATTTGCTGTAGTCAGCCATCGTGAATGTGCCATTTTGCCTGGACTACGATGAGCAAGATCTGGAGAGCGATATCCCTTTGTTATGGCCTGATGAATATCAATTAGATATTTTTGGTCGGTGCTAAGATCTTCACAGTCTACAGTTGGTTCCTCAGCATCAATCCTTTCAAACTCGACAATAGGAAGACTCACAGTTCTCTAATTCCCTGCCAATAGGACCGGTGAATCCGCGGGGGCCAGATGTTTTTCCATCCAGCTTTGCAACTAAATGGCGTAATGACAATTCATTGGCATGGAGCTGGCACACTAAATGTTGAACTGGCTTCTTCAGCTTCAATTCTATAAGCCTTATAACGCCTCCCTTTTCTCCATTGTTGACTGCTGCACCATCGCATCCAATGGCAACAAGTTTTCCAGGTTCATGTCATTATTTCCAATATACTCAAACATTCCTTTACATATTTCTTCAGCTGATCCAGAATTCACAGAATAATGGCCCAAATAATCTGAACCAGGTTCTCTCACTAAAGTGATATGTTCTTCTGTTACCTTCTTCTGATACACTTTGGACTCTTTTTTTTCTTGGAAGAGTGTAGAATCTTTTCGACCATCAAAATAGATTCCTCTGATTGGGACCTGATTTTGACCTTTCATAATTTCTGATCTCTTCTTTTGTCTTTCTCTTCTGATTTTACTCCTATCCACTACTTCAGATGTATTGTCAATAGAAACTTCTCCAATATCTTGCAATACTGCACTAACAATGAATGCTGCAGCTCGATCTGAAACTGCAGTCCTGTCACAAGCAGTAGCCACTGAAGGTAGATTTGTAGTTTTCCTTTTCTTGAATAATTGTTCTTCAGGTTGTTCGAGCTTTCTCTTCGAGCTAACTGGCTCTGGAAATGTATCGTCTGATATTTCGCCAGATTCACTTTCACTATTTGATGTCGATGATGATAATTCAACATTTGTATCCTGCAATTTCTCATGTGAAGATTCTTTGGTGAGCCTCACAGCTTCTTTTTGCTTTCTTAGCAACGTAGATGCTTTTTTCTTTGAGAGTGTAATATCTACTCTATCAATAAACAGTTTTCTTTCACTCCTTTGATCTAAGAGGAACGTCACTTCTTCCTTTGGAACCGTTTTTTCTTTGGGACAAGAACATTGTGTTAGTACTTTGCACTTGCACGCTGCAATGTCAAAAAGTTTCGTGTGTGCCTCTTTTTTGAACATATCAATCTTTGCTTTGTAAGCTTCAGAATTTTTTCCTGCTTTGGTATGGCTTCATAATGACACGATACTTTTCGTGGTAGCTTCTGAACATTGTTTCAATTCGCCTGTCTGACAGAATTGGGACGGAAGCACTTTCCCAATTGTTTTCAATTTATCAACAACTTGTTCTAATATTTGAGATATTGAAGGATCTTTATTAGTATTCTGTTTCAAATCGTTTCTTACAAACAAGTAATATTTAAAAACTCCTTCGTATGTAGGAAGATTCCTGTGCCACAAATCTTCCCCCATACCAAACATGGGGCACTCAGTTGAGGCCCTGGTTGATTTTTCACAAACTCGAGACATTTTGAAAGTATACAAATCTGAAAAAGAAAGAGCTAATATCAATTATACATTAATTTCAGTTAATAGTACATGGCAAACTTAGGGCAACACAATACAGAAATGCAAAATATATAAGAAATATAGTTTAGACTATCTGAGTAACGCCAACAACAGAACACCCACCTGCTACGAGAGCGACAGCTACACTGAACCGAGGTACTCACGTGACAGCTGAGTGAGCTGACTATAGAAAACTGTTTTTAGAGAATAGAAACTTTTTTTAAAGGTTGACTGAGCTATTTTTATACAAGTGTGAATAAATTCTTGTCTATTGTGCATCGTGGACTCTTCTGTAATTATTGGTTAAAATCTGCTTTTTTCAATTTTTTTCAATATTGAAGGTCATTGTGGCACCTGAAGATATTAATGTTATGATTTTAAATTTATACCAGCTTATTTCCTCACTACTCCACACATTTTCCACACTAGCCAATTTGAAAATTCGAAAAATGAGTTTTTCACTCCGCCCTAGTATATATGTCACACAATATGAAGCTCAAGATTTTCACGGCTGCGTTCTTTTCTGTAGTTTTATCGCGGTGCTGGGGCCTTCGGACCCAGTAACGGTGACCTCGGACTGGGAAACTTGACAGAGCACATCGTCAGCTCATGGGCTATCAGTTGGTGGTAGTTGCAGAATTTTCCGATGTGCCGTTTAGGCTGTGCACGGTTCCGAAAAAAGCGGACACACACACACACACACAGACACATTTTAGCTCAATAGTATATTAGATGATGTCTACCGACGCGACGGACGGACGGGACTGCCTTTTTATAGTATACAGTAGATAAAGATTCTCAGAAAATAATTTGTTTTATTTTTACTGACTTATTTCTTAATAATGAATTAACTGCCCTAAAAATTATATAAAAATAACTTTTGACTGGTGATGCTAATAATTTTCGACAGGGTCTGATGTACAAGTATATATACAGTATATATATATATAGATCCAGGGCCGGATTAAGACCTTTAGAGGCCCTAAGCACTTAAAAGATTTTGGTGCCCCATATACAGGGTGGGCGGAAAGTAGCTCCCTATTTTGGATTGGTAAAAAAATATGTATATTATCCATTTATTTCAGAAGAAATAATATGAAAAGGTAGGCATACATGGTAGGTTTTCTCTAAAATTCAATGTGGGCTCCAACTCTTTCCACCAGCTTCTGGAGCCGCCCAGGAATGGCGTCCACTGACTTTAGCAGGAACTCCGGCGGGATGGAGGACATGACTTCCCGAATTCGGTCCTCCAGTTCTTCCAATGTCCTCGGTTTGGTGCGGTAGACTTCTTCCTTTACCCACCCCCAAAGAAAGAAGTCGCACGGTGTCAAGTTGGGGCTCCTGGCTGGCCATTGATGTGGACCACGACGACCCATCCAACGCCCAGGGAAGTGGGCATCCAGCCACTCACGGACAACAAGAGCGAAGTGCGGAGGGGCGCCATCTTGCATAAATATCAGTTCGTCGATGTTCTCCCATGTGCTGACAACCGGCCAGACCTCGTTTCGCAACATAGCAAGGTACCGCTCAGCATTCATGGTGTTGCGCAGAAGGAACGGGCCCACAACCTGATCTGAGGTCATACCACACCACACCGTTACACTGAACCGATTCTGCCGTTTTTCAGCGGTAACCGTGCGACTTCTTTCTTTGGGGGTGGGTAAAGGAAAAAGTCTACCGCACCAAACCGAGGACATTGGAAGAACTGGAGGACCGAATTCGGGAAGTCATGTCCTCCATCCCGCCGGAGTTCCTGCTAAAGTCAGTGGACGCCATTCCTGGGCGGCTCCAGAAGCTGGTGGAAAGAGTTGGAGCCCACATTGAATTTTACAGAAAACCTACCATGTATGCCTACCTTTTCATATTATTTCTTCTGAAATAAATGGATAATATACGTATTTTTTTACCAATCCAAAATAGGGAGCTACTTTCCGCCCACCCTGTATATGTAATTCAAAATATAAACAAAAATAAACCATAAAATAAAATTTTATTTTTTGAAATGAAACAAAACTTACAGTAAGATGGAAAAATACTGTTTATTTTTGTATACTTCCACTTCATTTATATTTGAAAAGTTTTCTCCTACTTTTTTTAATTGCAGTCTTTGATCAGGTCCTCAAAACTAATCTTACGTAACACATCTGCTTCTATACTTAGTAGAGATAAGGCATCCAGCCTGCCTTGTTGCATAGTTGTTCTGTTGGTATTTTTAATATACTTCAACTGAGAAAATGAACGCTCAGCTGAGCAATTTGTGACCATTAATGTTAAAAATATACGAAAGGCAATTTCTACATTTGGGAAGGCACACTCAATATTGTCTTCTACAATTATTTTATAAAGTTCAGCATGACTGAATCTTGTTTTTACATTTTTTTTTGCACTGAACTTATGGCACACATATGAGTGAAACTGCTGAAGCTCAGCAGAGAAATTAGTGTTCAAGTCCTCTGGGTAAGCATCAATCATCTTTTTACAACCCTGAGAATACCTTTCAATTTCAGTAGATGATGAAGTGGTGACATTATGTGGCACATCACTTAGAAAAGAAAATCTCTCTGCTATTTCTTTGTATATCTCTCCTCTTCTTCTCATCTCAGTTTCAAGTTTGTCAACAATTGTGTAAAAGGTGGTGATAAGAAATTTATCTCTGGCATTCAGATATACTTCTGGTGCATCTCCGTCATTGGGTACCTTCTTTCTGATACGTTTGCGAGTTTCAGCTGCCTTGTAATCAACATCTGGTAGCATTTCCTTTGTAGCTGCTTCATATCTTTCAAATTCATCTCGTGAAGTGCACAGTTGGTCAGCTAATGATCCATACAGATCTGCACATGTTTTTAAGTTCACATCCTTATTCTGTAGAACTTTGCTTACTCTATGAAAATTTTGCAAAATCTCATCCCAAAAATTCAACATAAAAACGAATTCTAGCTCTTGCATCTTATTTGCAATATTATTTGCTTCTCTTCTAGTGTCTCCCTTTTGTGACTGGTCTTCAGCTATACATTCTAACGCTTTTAAAATTTTAAGGAAAGATTTCAAAATTGCTGCTGTTGCCATAGCATGTGCCTCCCATCTGGTATCAAAGAGGGATTTTAAGACACTTTCATTTCCAATACAACCTTTAAGAATTTCCCACCTGCTGGTTGAGGCTAAAAAAAAGGTATAGAGCAACTGCACTGTAGAGAAGAAATTAACCGCATCTTGACAGCAGTCAACAGCACTTCGGCCTACCAGATTTAGTGAATGGGCTGCACAGGGCACATATATAGCAAACTTGTTTGTTTCTAAATTTTTTTGCTGCATCCCCTTATAACGCCCAGACATGTTGGCAGCGTTGTCGTAAGATTGACCCCTACATTTTGAAAAGTTTAGCTTACAAACTTCACGTAAGTACTGCAACACCTGATTTGCCATTTCCTCACCAGTATGGCTTTTCATTTTCAGAAAGGTTAAAAAGCGTTCAATAGGCTGTCCATCTTTTAAGTACCTAAGTACAACACTTAACTGATCGATATGTGATAGATCTGGTGTTGAATCAACTGACAAACTAAAATAACCAGAAGATTTTACTTCGTCACAATGAGTGCGTGGACCTTTTGAGCCATTAGTTGAATGAGTTCCTCACAGGTGGTTTTGGACAGGTAAGAAGGATTTCCTTTGCCAGAATTTCCTATTTCAAAATGTGACCTGCTAAAAATGGATCAAACCGGCTTATGAGCTCAAGCAGCCCTAAAAAAATTCCCATTCTGCAATGATCCAAATCTTTCTTCTGTTCCTCGAAAAGACAAGCCACGTTCAGCTAACGTACAAATAACAGCTATGACACGCCTCAAGACATGTTCCCAGTAATCACACTCTTCCTGAATTTGTTTTTCCAACTGTTGTCCCAACCCCGCACCTTGTCTGCGAGTTAAGTATGTTAGCATAGAGTCTCGGTGAGTAGTGCTTTTTTCATGATAATCAATTACAATAGTATTTCGCCAGTCACTGAACCCTTCTCTTATACAAATGTGAGACATTTTTAGGAGCAAACAGTTTACAAACATAACAGTAAACTGATCCTGTTGATGGTGATACAATAACCACTCTCTCTTGTATTTCTCACCATTGGCTTTTGTCCCAACGAAAAGTTTTTGTGAACAGTATCTTGCTGGTTTGCCACTACTGAAATGCCGGTAAGACTTGTCAAATGGCCCATTGTGGTGTTGACAGTCACTGGGTCCACAAGCAATCCAATAAGCCACATCATCAGCAGAGAAATCAAGCCACAACCCTGGATCTTTTGCTATATTTACTTCATCTTCTGCAGACTGATTCATTTCACCACCATCACCATGGTCCACTAAACTTTCATTTTCAGCAATTATTTCAACCCCAGAATGTCTTGTAAAGCAACTTGAATCAACATTTGCAGTAGAGGTATCAAGAGAATTTACAGGCAAAGTGAGATCAGTAGTGAGACATGTGGTAGATGAACCTGCTTGTGACACCTCGGTGATTCCAACGTCATCATATTTTGATTTTGAAGTGATCAAAGTGGTATTTGTGTCCACTTCTGATGACGGAGATTGGTTTTGATTCAGAATCGGTATATCATGTTGACGTTGTGGTCGTGGAACTTGTGTGAAGAAATCAGTCAGCTTTGCAGTCTTGGACTCTAAATCCAAAGTCTTCTCTTGTTTCTCTTTTGATAGTTTTCGCTTTTGTGCACCACTTAACTGAACACGTTTCATCTTGGTTCTTGGGGTCTGTAAAATACAGAAATAAAAAGAATATTTTATTTGTATATTATGTGGCAATCAACACAGTTACACATATCACAATCTTGGCTTTGTTCTTTTATTCTCAGAAAGACAAAATGGGAACCGTACACAACCAAAGTGGCAATTTAAATATAAGTGGCAATTAAATATAACTCAACCGAAATATCAACTCGAAATGTTGAATACAAATCAAATCGAAAGAAGGAACCAAAAGAAGGAACCGAAAGAAGGAACCGAAACCTATAAAATAAAAATACTTAACATTAGAATTAATAATACGCAATCTATAAAAATATCAATATTAACATTTCACTATTAACGAGCCACATTTTATATTTACATTTATTTATTTATTTAAAACACAATATTTAATTATAGGAAATATGAACATTTGCTTAGGGCCTAAATTGTCCTAACTACGTTTGATGTTATATATACATTACAAATTATTCACTCTGGTTATTACAATCTAAATTCTTTTATACTGTTATGACAATAGATAAATAAATTATAAAATAAAGATACGTGTATGATAAAATATTGTTATATATACAAATAAAGTACACTTCATAGACTTACCCTAGAGAAGAAGAGAGAGCAACAGATAAACTTCTTCAACGCTAATTAACTTAGGTCAGTATATCTTATTATTATAATGGCCGTGATAAACATCACTTGATACAACAGCAATATAGAGAGTTTATAGTTTCTTTTATTTTAATATTAATTTATATTACAATTCTATAAACCTAAATCTTTCTGTAAAACAATACCAAATGATTATGTAAAATATATATTTAATATTATATGCACAAATCACACGTTCAGAATAACTTCCTATAGCACACGAAAATATTTAATCTATATGTATTTTTAATATGGCGCTCAAAGATTTGATATAAACAAAATAATAACGCAAAGCGTAAAGTGTGTGATTACAACGAAATATATTTATTCTCTCAAAAGGGTTGTTGTTCACTACAAATTCAAACAATGAAAAAAAATAAATACTATATATGAATATATATAATTCAGTTTTCAACAGCTTATAGGCTATAAGCCGCGATTATAATAGTATAATAAATCCATGGTAAATCCGACAATGGAAAATTTCTGTGGTGCCCCCCTTCCCTTGATGCCCTAAGCACGGGCTTATTTTGCTTAATGGTTAATCCGGCCCTGTATAGATCCCATATGTATATGGGATGATGATGATGATGTTTGTCTGTTCTATGTTCATTTATACGTCTAAACGGTTAGGGTAAACTGCACCAAATTTGGTATACACAAATATAAGGAAGGTTTTAGTAACACACCTGCCCCTCTCAGTCCACCCTGCGCTGAGTTGTTTCGGAGGCTTTTGCTGTGCAAGGCGCAGCGGCGTTCTAGTGTTTATATATAGTCTCGGGGATTATTCTTGTGAAAATGCCTGCTCTTATAGTCCCCAGTGATTAGCCAAATAGGTATATATTATATATATTTTTTTTTTTTATTTTTTTTTTGAATGAGGGTGAGTCAGACAATTTATATTAAGTAATTTCAAAGTATAAAATTTATTCTTACAAGATTATATATTTAATTTATGATTTCTTAGTTAATTAATATTCTTAAAAATTGAAATATCATAATCATGCATCTCGGATGGGGGCTATTTTCGCAGCCAATCATAAATGTCTGAAGTTGATGACGTAATGACTCAACTGTAAATTAAAAAGTGATGGAGTCATATTCAAAACTGGTTTGAAGAGCATGTTAGTGAAGTAGAACGCTTGGATTGACCTCCACAATCCCCGGATCTTAACATTATCGAGCATCTGTGGTGTCAGTTGGAGCAGCAGGTCAGAAGCCGATTCCCACCGCCGGCGTCTTTGGAGGAACTGGAGCAGGGTTTGCTCGAAGAATGGCTCAGGATTCCTCTAGCCACTGTCCAAAAGCTGTATGAATCAATTCCCCGACGCATTGCAGCTGTTATTGCCGCTAAAGAGGACCAACTCCATATTAAGAATAAAAACCGCCATTTATCAAGGTGTTCATATTATTTTGTCCAACCCCTGTATATTGATTGTACAAATAACATTTGATAAAGGTAAAATTATATTGTTCAAAATCAGGGTAATAGTTTTTTGGCCCACCCGGTATATATATATTATATATATATATATACACACATATATATGTAAAGAACGACGCTTGTGTAGAAGAGCGTTCCGCACAAGATGAGGAGGGAGAACGAACAAATGAAAAATGAGGTACCACCTGGGAATCGAACCCGGGATCATCCGATTGCCGGTCAGATATGCTATCCACTACACCATGGACCTCGATCAATCAGAAGTCGTAATTCTCCTACATACGAGCAGAAACCAATGCCCTGAGGGGGCACCTTCACATGCCGTACATATATACATTTTAACTGCAAACAACACACAGTATAATCAATGACGTAAAAAGAAAACGGGGAGTGTTGACTCTGCTTGGAGATAAGAGTCACTGAGCGACTGAGTCTCCTCGCTGACTCAGTCAGATTTCCTCGCAGGCTTCGAAATATTGGAAGCCCTTCACTGTAAATATTATACCTACACTGTGGTATTATTAAAAGCATAGTCGCTATACATACCTACACTGTGTTAAGAGGAATGTTAATTACGAAAGTAAGGCAGTCATCTGTTGAATAAGTAATTCTTCCATTTCGTCTAAGAATATTGCATTGCAACTTCAAGCTTGGTCACTTACCTTGAAGGTGTGCGATATCGGCTACTTTAGGGGAACCAAGCTTATTCCTAGTTTAAGAAGGTTGGAATACAGTGAAAGATTAAAGGAATTGGACTGTGGACATGTTTAGTTTTGAGAGATGTAGTTCGAGGGAGATATGATACAAATGTTCAAAATGTTTGGACAATTTAGATTTAAGTAGATTTTTCTTATTAAAATTTGACAGGGTACCGTACCAGTCAGGATTTTTAGTTACTGTTCAGTTCAACTATGAAAGGTTCACTAACTTCTAACAATCCATCTAAAGAGAGAAATTTTTAATGTTTTCAGGCCAACATTATAATTTTGTTTCATAATTAAAATTTTTTTTGTAGGGTGCTAAAAGTCTTTGTATATGTGGATATATGTGTACACTTGTCATTGATGTGTGTATATTAATACCATAAAATTGATTTGGTGAATATCAGAATCCACTTATGAGATGGAGCTGGAATAAGTTGTTTAATAGTTACCTTTATGATGAACTTAGAGAAGGTTAGTTAAATATTTTGGTAAATTTTTACAAGTGTACATTATAGGCTTTGTAAATCAAAACTATGTTTTTTGATGGGGTTTGAACGAAGGTTAATTTCATTCAAACAACGTCAAAAACAATCGGGGGGAAAAACATAGTTTTAATATATAACCTAACCTAAAATTCCAAAATTGGTAATTATTCGTTTTAGTGCTTTTCCTCCTTTCTGAACCAAAACACATTTTCCTGGTGTTTTGTGGTGTGATTTGTTCAAATCTAAACTTCGTTTCTTTGGGAAATGAGCCATTTTTAAGAAATTTTAAAATTGAAAATTTCTCAAAAATGGCTCATTTCCCAAAGAAACGAAGTTCAGATTTGAACAAATCACACCAGAAAAATGTGTTTTGGTTCAGACCTAAACTGACCTGACCTAAACTGACCTGACCTAAACTGACCTGACCTAAACTGACCTGACCTAAACTGACCTGACCTGATTGGGTTTTGTTGCCAGACGTAATATCCAGCTTTTCACGTTTTCCAACAATGCTCAATATTTTGAATGTGAACGGTGTATTCCACGAACTGCTGTGAATGGTTGACTGTCCGGTGAATGTAGCCTAGATTTCCAAGTTGAGAATATGCACGCCACTCGTCGGAATAGATTGTAGTCCCAGGCCTAATATGTTGCTGGATCAGGCGAACAAGAGTTGTTGCGTCTCTCTGAGGAACCGCAAACAACAGTAGTTTTTTGGAACTGCGTTCCAAGGTACCAAAAACCCAGGCAATCACAACCTCCGCAAACCATAATGAAAACCAGACTGAAAAAGCATTCTTGAATGAGTATGCATTATGAGAGATTCAAAATGTACGTCTCTGATTGGTCGGATAAGGTCACGTGAAACAAAAACGATTTTTAATTAGTTGTTTTGACCTATGTTTCCTAATTTTGCCACGAGATGTCTCCCCATAAAACTGGAGAGGGCGACGTTTGTTAAAATTTTAACAGCGTTAAAAGCTAAATACTCGGTCAATGGCCTATAATGGCTGCTTTTTACGTCTAAATTTTTGTAAATTTTTTTTTTTTTCATAAAAAATAATTATTACATTTCCTTGATTTTTATCAGTTTCCCTGAGGTTTCAAGGTGTCCTGAATATGAATTTATATGTTAAATTGTCATAGAATGTCTCCTTCTATCGAAAACGAACAAAGCATTAAAACGAATATTAACCCCAAAATTTCTCAAAAGCCTGTAATGTACTCTTATAAAAAAATATTAAATAATTAACAAATACTAATATTTTATAAAGTCTCGAGTCAAAATTGAGTTGCAAGTCGAGTCACAAGTAAAAACTTTGAAAATTCAAATCAAGAACTGCATGAACAGTAGGCCCAGACCTGCCAGTATGAGAAGTTTGGCAGAAGTGACTCCAAATTAGGGTTGCCAGATTTCAGTTTGAGAATATGGGATATGGCTTCTTTGTGCCTAGGTTGACAATGAAAATCATGTAGGGTGATTTCAGAAATTATCCTTATTGAGCTTATATAATTGTAAGAGTTAGTGATGGGAAACATGTATTAATATATACCTATTTATTGCTACACTTGGTTATACTTATCTGAGGCCTTTTCATCTCTTTCCATCCGTTTGTTTTGTGGTGCATACTTATAAAACTGTTGCACTGTTTCCCTTAATAAAATTCTTCTGTTTAGGATAGTCATTGCTAAATATACACTGGCATTTTGGCATAATTAATAATTAAAAGGGTAAACAGAAATATTGTATTGCCCCCCCCCCCCCCCCCCCCCCCCCCCCCCCAAATAAAGGACTAATTACAAATAATACAGCTGTAGATAATTATGTATAAAGAGTCACTCAGTCATTTTACACAGCAAAATACATGTGATTTGTTAAAATCTGACCTCCATTTCCCTCAGAAATAAGATCCAACAAAGTTATAGTACTTTGAAGTTTGGCTCATTTTCAAGGGAAATGGAGGTCAAAATCTAAGCAAAACATCAAATATTACTAGAAAAATGTATTTTGGTATTAACCTAACCTTACCAACCCTAAAACTAACATAAGTGGAAATAATAACCTAAAACACCTAAAACTAACAAAAATATCATTACTTAACCTAACCAATCATCAAGGGTATTCAGTTGGCCTAACAGGTTAATATTGGTTATTTCACCTAAATATCTTCTGATCTTTTCGTATTAGGCACTCACTGTCACATTTCGGGCAAGTTAAGGATGAGAGAATAACGCTGTAATTGATAAAAACATCCAATACTTTCTCTTTATCTAGGGCACATGACGAATCAAGTTCTCAAAGTCAGAAACCACATGAACAGCATGTCATAATCCTATCACAAACACAACCAAACTGAATCCAATTACAAAAACAAAAATAGCCAGAACAGAAAATATCCAACTAATTAAGTTGCAGAGTAGCGAAAAAATAGCCCAAGCCTATCTCATATATCATATTTTCATGACGTCACCAGGCAAATATTGGGAGGGTGGGAAAAAAATGCTGCAAATATGTCATAATATTCAAATCTACATAATTTGGTAAGGACGCATCTGCAAACATAGTGACTTATATCAAATGAGAAAATTATGCTTTAATATTTTATAATTATATTTGCTTTTGATATTCTGAGTGTGATGAAACTCATATTATCCCAGCTGTATTCTAACAATACCAGAATTGCACTGATAGTGGAATTTGCTGTGATACTGTCTGATAACTCTGATTTGCAGGTGGCAGTATTTTCTTATACATATTATAATCAGAGATGGGCAGTAATGACGTTACGTAACAAATGTTACAAAAGTAATAAGTAACAGTAACATCTGAAAGATTTTCAAATGTATCAATGTAATGGTAATGCTTTGCAAATTTTTTATCAATGTAACAGATTTTTTCATTACTCAATATTTGAATTTGATAACATTTCCATTCAATTCATGAGGACTATTAAATGCAATTTGCTATTCTGTGTTAGTGGCAATAACTAAATTTATATTTTCTAGGTCTCTTCATCTTTCCCAAAAATCATTGGGGGTGCATATTATTGTGCAATATATTATTCTTAAGAGAACAATATTTATATAAGGTAGTCAATAATAGATGATAGATAGATGAAGATTAAATTTAATGTGGAAAGTGTAAAGTTATGCATGTTGGTCATGACAATCCAGAATTTGAATATAACATGGATAGAAGTTGGATAAATAAAGGAAAAAGGAGATATATTTGGGTGTCATTGTGAATCATGATCTTAAACCTACAACTCATTGTATTGAAATTAGAAATAAGGCTAATGCTAGATTGAACATAATGCAAAACATAGAATATAAATTGCCAGAAATTATAAGTAGGCTCTACACTTCATATGAGAGGCCTCTTCTCGAGTATTGCATTCATTCAGTAGTCCTTATTTAGAGCAGACAAAGACAGACTAGAAAAAGTACAAAAGAGAGTCACAAGCATGATACCATACCTTAGACACCTTAGTTACAAAGAGAGATTGGAGCACCTAAACATGTTTTCCCTAAAGCGAAGAAGGTTACGAGGCGATATGATAGAAGTATATAAAATAATAAATGAGTTAGATAATATATAGACTTCCACTCTCTTTTACAAAGGATCACAATGATAGGACAAGAGGCCATAGCCTTAAGCTTTTTCAGCAAAGATGTAAATCACAGTTAGTACAACATAGTTTTTCAAATAGAATAGTAAAATTCTGGAATAGCTTAGATGAAGAAGTTGAGTTCCCATACTTTGGAGACTTAGATAAATTAATGACTGAAAGAGGTATTTGGTAATGACATTTTGCTGGAACTGGTAATGGTGTGGAGAAGAGGTTGTGAACCCTTCCCACATTATATATATATATATATATTAGTTTATTTTTTATTTGGGTAAATCTCATTACCCACACAGAGTGATGAGATGTAGGGAGGCAGCATCTTGGGTTATGGGATACTCTCTGTCTTTACACCCCCCATTTAGAGATTTCTCTGCTGAGTGGTGCTCCCCCATAGCACTGTGATGTATGAAAGACTCATTATGTTCACTTGCCTCATAGACACCTTTAAATGGGAGACCCAGAATGGGTGTACATTCAAATACTCTATACAGTCTTTACAGTCCCACCTACTCCTTTTATCTAACTGTAGAGCTTGTATTACATTATTCAGGTTATAGCTATACCTATAGATCCATGTAAAACTTCTTGTGATGAGATAACCATATGATGTCTACAATTAGTACAGTAGTGGTATTGATGAATGATCCACAAGATCCAAAGTTTTGAAGTTAATGTACAGCTAGTAGATGTGTGACAATCTGCAATTTGCAGAGATCAATTGGATCTTAATTTTGCATGTAACTTTATTTATGGTTTGTTTATATTAACAGTGGAGCCACCCAGATGGGCCAAAGGGCTCCAAGCGTGCCCACTATAAAATTTTTACCATGTTACCATACCATGTAATAGTAGCTATTAGAATTTATGTGGTATGGCTGCTATTTGTAAGTTTATCTGTAGTTTCAAAATATGTGTGAAGGCACATAAACAAATATCAAATATAACTAGTTACTTGTAATGTTGTTACATGTATCAAGTAACAGTAATGCTTTAAGGATTTTCAAAAGTATAGATGTAATGGTAATGCTGCCCAATTTAATGTAACGGTGCCCATCACTGATTATATTATAATAAAAAACCAGCATTCATGCATCTTATCTTTTATTTCCCCATTTTACCATACCCCACATAGCTAATGGTACGTACTATTAATCTCAAAATTATGGTATGAGATCTGTAACTAATATTTTAGCCTGATTGACAAGTGATGTGTCAGATCTAGTAAATTTCTTCTATTTTTATCGTATTTTTGGAAAGCTTCTGGATGTGTAGGGCCTAGTCATTATCCAAATATTTTTGAAAATTGAATATTTGCTAATCTTACTTTTTAAGAAAATTTATTGCATGTAGACTGTATATATATATATATATTAAATACACATATATACAGGGTGTCCCATAAGTCTGGCATCATAGGAAAAATAATAAAAAAAGGCAAAACAAAAGCTTTTATTTACAGAACATGCTCAATATGTCCACCATTGTTTTCACTACACAAATTCAGATGTGATACCCAGTCAGCAAGCACACAGTGAATGATGTCAGGAGTAATGGTGTTACATGCTCCAATAATGCGCTGCTGCAAATGTTCAACACACTTAATTTTCTCTGCATATACCAGCGCTTTCAAGTGGCCCCAGAGATAAAAATCTGAATAGAATTATCTGGATTCGTTCTTCCTTGCTTACAGACATTATGGCCTGTAGAAAGAGAAAAATATGAATTATGGTTTTATGGTTTGTAGAAATAGAAAAATATGAATTTCTCCTATGATGCCGGACTTATGGGACACCATATATATATATATACAGTAGTCCCTCGCCATATCGCGGTTCGCATCGCGGTTTTTTCTAGCTGAAATAAAATACGTACTCTAATTGAGTTGACAAAGAACCGCGAGATAGGAAAACCAGCGAAGCTTGTGCTGCTTGAGCTACTTTGCCTATATGATACCGTACACGGCACACCATTGGCCGATGGATGAGACGCGACCAATCAGAGCATGCTGTTCAGTATCCTGGGCGCTGATTGGCTTAGCGTTCGTCGCATCTCGATCTGCAGCCTACCGAAGCATTCAGCATCTCGCCTTGCTCAGTTCGCTTCCACGTGTTATTCATTTAGAAGAGATGTAATGCTCTTCTTTGCTGTGCAGTACATTCATCTCATCATCACCTTCATCATTCAGTACTGCACAGCTAATTCATCGTCATCGTCATCATTCAAGTTTTAGTATCTTCGCTGGTGAGTACCCATACGAAATTTTAATGTTGGTAAAATTATTAAAAAATACTGTATATACAAATGTTTTCTTTTTAAAATACTGTTAGTCTCTTTCATACTCCGAGTGTAGAAAGTGTTTATAAGAGCGTGGGAAAGGTTTATAAGAGTGCGGGGAGGGTTTATAAAGGCGTAAAATACGTAATAAACATATCGTTCCTACTTCGCGGATTTTCACCTATCGTGGGGGGTTCTGGAATGTAACCCCCGCGATATTCGAGGGAATACTATATATGTTTTTGAGATATCGTAACATAAACATATAGGATATGTTCATGTTACGAGATCTCATAAATGATGCATTACCACAGGAAACGTGCAAAACACCTCAAAATTAACCAGAAAAGTTTGCTCTAGTCATTTTCATTTAAACTAATGAAAATATCATGACAACCAATCATCAAGGGCATTCAGTTGACCTAACCAGGCATTCAGTTAACCTAACTGGGCATTCGATTAACCATCTTCATCTAGGGCACATGACGAATCAAGTCCTCAAAGTCAAAATCACATAAATGGCACGTCATAATTCTATGGCAAACACCACCAAACTGAATCCAATTAGAATTTACATGAATACTAATATTGTCAATCTGGTGATTTTTTTTCCTAAAAAAAAAAAAAAAACGATTTTCATTAAAAATCCTGTAAAACTACGAACTCGCTAGACTTTGTTTTCAAAACATTCTAGATTTTTTTTAGGTTACGTTAGGTTTTGAAGCATTTCCCTTTCTAGAGACTTTCTAAATCACATTCCTAATGAAGAAATGAAGTTACTGATGTATAATTTATGAAAATTGGAGAGATGGGAGCTTAAGTAGATTATTACCTTAAAAAATTATAGTAAATACAAAAAGTGATGGTAAAGATTTGTTTTAATTGCCCCCTCATTTTTTATATGAAAACATATTTTTCTGGTGTATTTTGGTGCTTTGTTCAAATCTTACCTTCATTTCCTTGGGAAAATCACCATTTTTGAGGAAATAACGATCTGACATCTTCCAAAAATGATGATTTTTACTGGAAAATGAAGGTCAGATTTGAAGAAAACAAAAATACACCAGAAAAATATGTTTTTGTGTCAAATCTAACCTAACCTAACCAATCATCAAGAGTGTACAGTTAAAACTAATGAAAATAACACAACTTAACCTAACAAATTGTCAAGGGCATATAGTTGACCTAACTGGGCATGGGTAACCCATAATGAATTTGGGACCTGGAAAGGCAAGTAGTTGGAAATAATATCAGTGCACTTACATTAATTATGGGAGGCTTTATGGTGATTAAGTTCATTACTATGCTGAGGACACGTAAGAGAGGTCTTGAGCATGCTGTGAGCTCGAAATATACTGACAGCAGCGCTATTGTCCCTCAAAACTTGTTTAATAATGTCCCACTTGAACTTAGAGCGTACAACTACACACAGCCATTCTGAAGCGACTGTTGAATTCAAATTTCAGCACTGGACATGCACGGGGGTCATGTGACAATAGGGCAACTGCTGATTAGCTAATGATAATAACATGACTACATACACATGGGACGAGATAGTTTGACAAGTGAATAATGGAGCCAAAATTTAATAATTCCAAAAGTAAATATCTTGATAAATAGGAATTTCCACTAAAAATTGGTATAAAATAAAGTATTCTTGTTTTGGTTGAAAATAGCAGAAAATTAACTCCTATTGAAAAATAAGGGATATTAAAATGAATATTAACCAAAATGACTAACACTTTTTTGCATATGACACAATATGGTACTTATGCACATGATATGATACTTACACATACAATGCATATGATACTTCAGCATTTGCAGCTGGCAGCAACATGCCCAGTAGTGGTAGCATATCTCTTGTACAAAAGGCTAGTTTATATTGTCTTCTTTCTCATGCTCCTCTGGATTGTTACATTATTTTTATAGTGATGTTTTTGAAATTTTTTTTTTACAATTTATACTTGTTATATATATACTATCTATATATATTGTTATATATACCTATAGTAATCCCTTGCTTTACGCAGTTTTGCATATATGTGGGTAAGCTGCGCCATACCTAAAATGCTAAATTTGAACAGATAAATATTGCATGCCAGTTCCACGTGTAGTACAATTATACACTGTGCAGCACACCTAGTGAGTCAGCCACTGCGCAGTTGCTAGTGTCTGCTTCTGATTCGCCTTAGACAAATTGACGACCATCCGTTCAACAACTTCAGCAGATTAATTTTAAAGAAACATATTGAAGTCACCAGACAAAATGAGTGGTCCGCCTTCAAAAACTTGAACATCGCCAAACATAATTTTGTAACCGTTATTCCCCAACCGTAGATCCAACCTTTGTTTGATGAAATTTACAGAGAGTTGCATCAGAGAACTACTTCACTTCGTAACATTTTGGATCGGAAAATTAAAAGTCTCATTCGAAATAGTCAGTGGAGTAAAAAAGCAAGCTCAAAGTGTGTTTTGAACCTTTCTTCGAAAAACATTAGTGACGATGCAAAAAGTGCCCTTGGATATGGTATGTCCGTTTTTATTGATAAAAAACCTTCGGCTTTACAAATTTGTTAGAGTCTCGCGTGTTTTGAAAAACAGTGTAATCTCCCTCAGTGTTTGTTTAACATAGTTAAAGGCCTCGTTTATAGTGCGGCGAATGGTAATTACGAAGATAACTTTCCTAAATGGTTTTGCGATGGCCTCTCACAATTAAAAAAAGATGGGGAGCTCCATATTACTAAAGCAGACAAGGCTAACACCATAGTTATTATGGACAAAGTGGACTACATCGGAAAGATGAACGAGCTTCTCCAGGACCCCGCCACATACAGCAAACTTAGGAAGAACCCGCAGGATGACGTCATCAAATCATTTAATAGTGGCTTGAAACGCATTCTCAAAGATCATAAGGACTTAATTCCGCTTTTCATGTCCACTTCACCTTCTCTGCCCTACCTTTACGGTCTTATTCAAACCCACAAACCTGGCAACCCTATGCACCCTATTATTAGCTCGGTGGGCTCTATTACTTATAAACTCTCCAAATGGCTTGTCAAAGTCTTGTCCCCATTCTCGGAATTATCTCTGATTCACATGTAAAAAATTCCATGGATCTTACTGAAAAATTGAATAATGCACGTACTGAAACTAACGATAGATTGATCAGTTTTGATGTTTGTTCATTGTTTACAAAAGTGCCGATTGATGATATGCTTGACTTTCTCTCCCAAGAATTACATAAGTATGACCTGCCACTACCTTCACACATTGTTTTGGAACTTATTAAGCTTTGCATTAAAGACTGTAAATTCACTTTCAATAACGAGTATTATCAACAAGTGTTTGGGATGGCCATGGGCAACCCCTTATTGCCCCTCCTCTCCAATATTTATATGAAGTTTTTCAAAATTACTTACATTCCGAGAATCCTGGGGGTTGGCATCCCTTGGTTGCAGTACATCGACGATATTTTGTGTATCTGGCCCATGAATCGTGACCTGGATAACTTCCTCCTTCAGTTAAATGATCAAGTCCCCTCCATTAAGTTTACTTTAGAAGTGGAACAAGACAAGTCAATCCCATTTTTGGATGTGCGTGTACATAGGGAAAGCCCAGGTTTAAGTTTAGTATCTATCGGAAAACAACAAACAACTTGTCCTACGTACACTTTTACTCGGGACATGACACCCCCACTAAGAAGGCCATTTTTTCATCAATGTTTCTCCGCACCCTTAGGATCGCCAGTCCAGAATACATCGATGCCGAATTGGAAAAAATCAACGGTATTGGAAGTGATCTGTGTTACCCATCTGCGTTTATGGAATCTTGTCTCAACAAGGCAAAACGAACTTTCTATCGTGTCAATAATAACACTCGTACTTTGTCAAAAAATATTTTAGTACTTCCATTTTTCCCAGGCTTTTTAGGCATTGCTAATGTACTTAAACTTTTGGATATTAATGTAGTATTTTCATATAACAATATTGTGAAAAAATCTAGTAAAAAATAGCCCTACCAATAATTCAGGCATTATCTATAAAATTGGGTGTAAACAATGTGATTCCTTTTACATAGGTCAGACGGGAAAGGATTTGCACACACATATAAAACAGCATCAATATTCCGTCAGAACAGGACAGTTGTCCAGTGCTCTTTTTGTCCATTTGTCAGAGTTATCCCACTGTATTGATTGGAATAATGCTTCAGTTTTATTTCATTCGAGCAACATTGTCAATAGAAATATTCTTGAGTCTGCCATTATTCAACTTTCAAATAACTTCAACATAAGCAAAGGTCTTTTTCAACTCGATCCTGTTGTTTTGAATTCCTTCAAAACAAATCTAGATAAAAAGGGTAGGACACTTAATCTTTGGTAAACTTGTAAGCTACTTTATTAACTTTTAATCTTCAATTTATTTTTATATATATCGAAACTTGACTCTAAAAAGGCAAAGTGTTAAACCCGGGCATATCTCCAGTATAAATTTGTATTATTTTTATAACTCATTTGATCTTGTGCTAAAAATCAATATGCCTCTTTGTTAATCCTCTAATCCTTAATTTTTAAGTTTTATTTTTACTTCTCCGTTTATTGCATATATATATATATATGTATGTATATGTATATATGTTTGTGTGTATGTTATTTATTTATATATATATTTTTTTTTCTCTTTCTGTAACCTATATATAGGCCGTAACCTTTTATGTATTTCAGTGTTCCTGAGGATGTCATTAGACGAAAGCGCTTGAGCACCGTTTTGTGTTAACCTTTCCTTCGTGGTTTTATTCATCATATATATATATATATATATATATATATATATATATATATATAGTAGACTCGCAACTTACGTGGGGGTTATGTTCCTGGGACCCAGCGTAAAGTCAGAAACAAAAAAAATCCCTTAAATCACTATATATTGTAACTCTGTTATACGTATAACACAAAAGTGATGCAATTGGCAATGTTGAATTCCTTCCAGCATGCCATAACACTCTTGTTAGTGCCATCCTCCATGGTGTTGCGAATGCGGACGAAGGTGAGACATGTGTATGCTGCCTTAAAGCACTGAAATTGTAAAATTATAACCTGAGTATAGTTGAAACCACGTAAGAAAAATCCATATAAGTTGCGAGTCTATTGTGTATATATATATATATATATATGTATATATATGTGTATATATACAGGGTGGGCGGAAAGTAGCTCCCTATTTTGGATTGGTAAAAAAATATATATTATCCATTTATTTCAGAAGAAATAATATGAAAAGGTAGGCATACATGGTAGGTTTTCTCTAAAATTCAATGTGGGCTCCAACTCTTTCCACCAGCTTCTGGAGCCGCCCAGGAATGGCGTCCACTGACTTTAGCAGGAACTCCGGCGGGATGGAGGACATGACTTCCCGAATTCGGTCCTCCAGTTCTTCCAATGTCCTCGGTTTTGGTGCGGTAGACTTCTTCCTTTACCCACCCCCAAAGAAAGAAGTCGCACGGTGTCAAGTCGGGGCTCCTGGCTGGCCATTGATGTGGACCACGATGACCCATCCAATGCCCAGGGAAGTGGGCATCCAGCCACTCACGGACAACAAGAGCGAAGTGCGGAGGGGCGCCATCTTGCATAAATATCAGATCGTCGATGTTCTCCCATGTGCTGACAACCGGCCAGACCTCGTTTCGCAACATAGCAAGATACCGCTCAGCATTCATGGTGTTGCGCAGAAGGAACGGGCCCACAACCTGATCTGAGGTCATACCACACCACACCGTTACACTGAACCGATTCTGCCGTTTTTCAGCGGTAACCGTGCGACTTCTTTCTTTGGGGGTGGGTAAAGGAAGAAGTCTACCGCACCAAACCGAGGACATTGGAAGAACTGGAGGACCGAATTCGGGAAGTCATGTCCTCCATCCCGCCGGAGTTCCTGCTAAAGTCAGTGGACGCCATTCCTGGGTGGCTCCAGAAGCTGGTGGAAAGAGTTGGAGCCCACATTGAATTTTAGAGAAAACCTACCATGTATGCCTACCTTTTCATATTATTTCTTCTGAAATAAATGGATAATATACATATTTTTTTACCAATCCAAAATAGGGAGCTACTTTCCACCCACCCTGTATATATAAAATAAATTAACATTGTCATTTCCTAATGGATTGGGGTGAGAAGGCAGAAGTAGCTTAGATGCAAAAGACAGAAAGTAGACACATCTTGGTGGACTAACATCCCCTACCCACTTACAAATGCAGCTAAATTCACACTTAAGTGGCCCTTCATACACCATGTATGATGGTGCTTCCAGGATTAATATCCCCATATGTTGTTTTCCTCTCACCCTCCCACACCCACTCTCACAGACTTGACACCTTCCCATTCACATTTTCTACTCCCTTTCATCTTTGTTTTATACATTCAGAACATTGGATTTTTCACTCTTAAATACCTGCATTACTTCTGCTTATCTTTTATAGCTACCTCTTGCACTCCACACACCCATAGGCCTACATGCCTACCTGCAGTTACATGGGCCACCCAAGCAGGCAACAATTAAATTGCAGGAGATGAAGAGTTAGCTGCACCCTATGATGGCCAGTGGGGTTGCCCCATACCCCTACCCCATATATATATATATATATATATTGTGTGTGTGTGTGTGTGTATAAACCTTGTAAACTTTTAGTAATGTCGCATGCTCATCTCTGCATGAAGGTCAGGCTTGTGGCTCCACCTCTAAAATTAGCTTGGTTAGATCTAAAGGTTCAGAAGACACATTGAGTATAGACTAGGCTAGCATAGATTTAACTAAAACCAATATGAATGTGAACTAAATCAAGTTCAGCAAGTTGGTGTCAAGTGGTTAGAAACTGTACATTTGTAAGTGTAGTGTTAGTGCATAGGCTACCATTTATAAACCAATTGGGTATAACTACCCTAGTATCTAGTAACTTCATCCTTACTTTTAAGTTACTGACTGTTATTAGTACCTTCTTAAAACTTCTAATGAATGTACAGTCATTCCTGAGAGTTTGGTGACGGTTAAACCTAATTTCATATACAAGTATATTTTTGCCAGTAACTACAAATTTCATCTCTGCCTCAGTAGCTTAACTTTTTTCAAACTATGAGACGTGTGTAAACTTTGCTGACCAGAAGTTGAGATGCTATACAGTATTTTAATAAAGTTTTATTTTTATTTTCTAGATTCTAAAACCTGTGATTAGGAAACTCATTTTTCAACATTCAAAGAATAAATTTTGTACAAATTTAAAGATGGATGCTGTTGAAGCTGCAAAGAAAAGTGCAGCATATCAAGCAGTAAATACACACGTACATGTAAGTTTGTCCTTTTGTTTTAGAAAAACTCTGCATATGGTACCAAGCATGTGATGTGTATAAAAATCAGCATTTTATTAAGGTTTTTAATTATCTTTACCTTACTCAGGAGGATCCAAGGTTTATTGCTAACATAGGCCTTGTAAGAATCGTATGACACCATATACCAGTACCAGAGTAGCTAGCATATACAGTAGGTAGCTACACAGCCTGGTCATAATAGAATAGACACCCAAATTTTGTGACATTAACCTATTTATATGATTTTAGATGTAAGGGAAAGAGGAGACCTTGTTCAAAACATTTATTGGTATTTTGTAGACTTGCCCTCAGCTTTTTCCAATGCAAGAACTTTATTCAGCATACTTTTGATTGTTATCCTTGTCTACCCAATTGATTTTTTCCCCACTCATTCTGGGTGTTTCTAAGTAAATCTGCTTTTGTAGCTGGCTGTGGCAGTTTCTTCAATGCTCTTCCAAGTACACCCCAAACATGTTCTGAATTAATATCAGGCAAATGTCAAGGCCACAGGAGGTGGGAAATGCCATTTTTATCCTGACACTTTCGTGTGGCATGGGCAGGGGCCCTGTCTTTCATGAAAGTACTAATCTCTTTTGATAGTTACCCATTTGAATAAATTAGTAGGAGTCCTCTCTTTAAAATATCATTATATTTCTGTGAATTGACCATCCCTTCATAAGCTATGAGAGCAGAGCATCCACCAACCCAAATAGTGCCCTACATCATAACTGAAATCTCTCCACATTTTGTTGTTGCTTGAAGGATGATGCAATGAAAACTTTTCTTCTGGATGTCTCCACACCCACACATGGCCACTATCAGAAAACTGACAGAACCCAGACACATTGGAAGAGATGACACTTCCAAAAGTCTTGAGGATGTTCTGCTATCTCCTCTTCTCACTTCTTTCTGCATGGAATATTCTTTGGTGTTAACAAGGTGCTCTCTTCATTATATCCCATGCTATGCAGATAATGCTGAACATTTTTTTTTGACACGTGGTGTGTTTGTGCCATCTCGGATGTTGACTGATAAAAACTCATTTTGATGTCTCTTTTGAAAGCCCTGAGGGTCCTCTGGGTTGGTTTTGGGTGCCCTTTTCACTATCCAGTCATGGTTTTACCACTGGTTTTAAATTGCACTATAACTCAGTTGACTGTCAATAACAGAACATGAGAATTCTGTGATATATGGCATTGACTCCATCCAGCATCAGCCTGCCTAACAATCCTCCCTCTAACAAAATCTGACACCTCCAAAATTAGTTCTTATAGGCGTTATCAAAACTGAAAATAGATTGATTTGGCAATTAGAAAACTTTTTAGTGTAATAGCTGAAAGTTTTCAGTATCTCAAATTAGAATTTATTATTTCTCTTTCCCAATTTCTGTGCCAGTCATATTATGACCAGGCTGCGTATATTATTAGCTATACAGTAGAACCTCACTATATGCTGTTTTGCTGTAATGCTCTTTCCTATTTGACACCATTATTTCACTATATGCTCATACCCTGCACCAACACTCTTCCAACCAGTGTATGCATACACAGTCTCGTGTCTGCACTGATCGGTGAAACTTACAATCATGCTCCCGAAATATTAGCAAATTCTAGGCTGATTTACTTATTAATTGATATTACATATACAAATTTGCAGGGTTGGCATAAACCCAGCAAAAATTCAACTGGTTTTTTGCCAACCCTGCAAATTTAGGATCACCTGAAGATCTGTCACCCGAGCCTTTTTTAGTTAGCTTTATAAGCTAATTAACAAAAATATCATGACTTAACCTAACCACTCATTAGGTCAACTGTACGCCCTTGATGATTGGTTAGGTCAGGTCATGATATTTTCATTAGTTAGCCTTATAAAGCTAAATAAAAAAAGGCTGGGGTGACAGATCTTCAGGTGATCCCAGATTTGTTTATAATTTTAAATGGCACCACCTAAAAGTGATAGACAGTGGAAAGGGTAAAAAAAAAGGAAATCAGTGGATCTTAGTACAAAAATGAAAGTGATAAGTGAACACAAGGCTAGGAAGAGGCAAGTAGACATATGCCAGGATATGAATCTGGCTGGCTTCTACAATTCATAGCATTTTGAAAAACTAAGACAAATATGAAGAAAGTGCAAAATTAGCTGTGTTCTGGTACAGTGAAATAATTAAGAGCGTGGGATGATGTGCTTGTGAAAACAGGGTTGGTAAAAACCCAGGTTTTTTCACAAAAAAAACAACCCAACTGGGTTTTGGCTGGGTTTTTGTTTTTTTGATGGGTTGAAATTTTTTTTAGAAAGGTTCAATAATTATGTAGTGCCTAATACTATATCTATTATTTTATTAATTTATTTATCTAATCTACAATATATATTAAAAAGACATCTTTATTTCACAGAAAGTTCAGATATGAGAGATAATAATGACATATTAGAATTTTCTCCATTTTAATTTTAGATGTTTCCTTTATTTCTTAACGGCAGATTTCAGCTTTATTTAGACCTAACTCAAATTTAAATTTTTAAGATGCCAAACTCAGAGTTATAGAGGTGGATAGTGATGTAAAAAAACCGTTTTTTTGTTTTTTTTGTTTTTTTGTTTTTTTTAATAATTAATATAGATATTGCCAATTTAATTATAAGGTATACTTTTGCAATGATATATATTATAAAAAATAAATAAATAAATAATAAAATAGGCCATATGGTACCAGTATAGAATGTCCTTTTCAGCCTATTTACAGAAAAAACTGGCCTCTTTCTTGCACTGAAAGTCTTGTATCTTGAGATCCATTAAACTTGCGAGAACACTGGCTGGGAGCTGACTGCCCATTGTCCAACCTTTCCAGGACTCTCCCATCCATGCCTCGGATTTTGAATCTCCCACTTAACTATCCTTTAGACCCGCGATGACATATTCCCCCCCCCCCCCCCCCCACGAGACCATCCATATATATACATACACATACACCCATATACATATATACCAATATATACATAAATACTTATATACACATTTATGAAAAATTATTTCACGAAAGTGACACGTGAAAAGTATTTATGATGAATAAAACCACGAAGGAAAAAGAAACACAAAGGGGTGCTCAAGCGCTTTCGTCTAATGACATCCTCAGGAACACTGGAGTGAAAGGACAGATCAAGGCAATATATAGGTTACAAAAATAAACATACATACATACACATTCACATATATATACATATATATATATATACATATATATATATATATATAAATATATACATATATATAGTAAGCAAAGAAAAAAAATTGTGGGAGGAGCCAACATTTATATGGTCACAGAAAAATAAAGAAATAAAAATAAATATAAATATAAATTGAGAAAAAATTAATTACAAAATAGTGCCTTAGTGATATATATGTCACAGCCTAAATAATCATAAAGAAATAAACAGGCAAATAAAAACAAACCCATAAATACATATACATACATATATATATATATATATACATATATATACACATATATATATATATATATATATATATAAAGACACTTTTAGCACTTTGGCCGACCTTCCATATAAATTCAAATGGCTTTTTTATGGAACAGGTCACAAAAGAATAAAGAAATAAAAATAAATATAAATATTGTAAGTAGAGTCTACCAATTCAAGCTCAAGAGGGAGGTTTACAATCGATTTAATAGATGCTGCCAAAATGATATATATGTCACATTATTAAAAAATAAAATTGAAAGATAAATTTTAAGAGAGGCACACCAATTTATAAGGGAAAAAATTACCACATATGCATATTATAGTCACAAACGAATACAAAAGTACAAATAAATATAAATTGGAAAACAAAATGATCCCTAGATGATATATAAAGAACAATAAAATATATATACAACCTATTTACGGTATATATACGAAATATAAACGCAATATATACAGAATATATATATATATATATATATATGCATAAGGGAAAAAAATTACCAAATTTGTTTTTATAATTATTGTCTGAGAAAACGGTAGGTCGCAAAAGAATAAAGAAATAAAAATAAATATAACCTGAAAAATTACAAATAATACACGTACACATATATACCCGCATACCAAATATATATATACATATACACACATATATACAAAAACACACACACACACACACACATATATATATATATATATATACAAGCTTGACCTTCACGAAATGAGAAATCATCCCGCAGAACCTTTGTGAGGTTGTAAGGTAAGGTAAGGTACATACACATATACATATATATATATATATATTTAACTGCATACATACATACATATACCACATACATACATACATATACACCATATACATACAAACACATTTAACTGCAATGACCACACACATACGCACATACACATACATCCATACACATACACTCATACAGCAAAAAATTGAAAAATAAAATTGTAAGGGAAACAACTGACAAAAACAAATTTTTTACCAAAGATTTAACAACCTGCCCTTTTTGTTTAAATCCATTCTGAAGGAATTCAGAGCAACGGGATCAAGTTGAAACAGACCTTTACTCATGTTAAGGTTATTTGTAAGTTGAATTATAGCCGACTCAAGAATATTTCTATTAACAATGTTGCTAGAGTGAAACAAAACTGAAACATTATTCCAATCAATACAATGGGATAACTCTGACAAATGGACAAAAAGGGCACTGGACAACTGTCCCGTTCTAACGGAATATTGATGCTGTTTTTCACGCGTTTGCAAATCCTTTCCCGTCTGACCTATGTAAAAGGAATCACATTGCTTTACACCCAATTTTATAGATAATGCCTAAATTATTGGTAGGGCTATTTTTTACTATGATGTTTTTCACAATATTGTTATATGAAAAAACTACACTGATATCCAAAAGTTTAAGTACATTAGCAATGCCTAAGAAGCCCGGGAAAAATGGAAGTACTAAAATATTCTTTGACAAGGTGCGAGTGTTATTATTCACACGATAGAAGGTTCGTTTAGCCCTATTAAGACAAGATTCCATGAACGCAGATGGGTACACAACTCACTTCCAATACCGTTGATATTTCCAATTCGGCATCGATGTATTCAGGACTAGCGATCCTAAGAGCGCGGAGAAACATTGAGGAAAATATGGCCTTTTTAATAGGGGTGTCATGTCATGTGTATGTACCTTACCTTACCTTACAACCTCACAAAGGTTCTGCGGGATGATTTCTCATTTCGTGAAGGTCAAGCTTGTATATATATAATATATATATATGTGTGTGTGTGTGTGTGTTTTTGTATATATGTGTGTATAGTATATATATATTTGGGTATGCGGGTATATATGTGTACGTGTATTATTTGTAATTTTTTCAGGTTATATTTATTTTTATTTCTTTATTCTTTTGCGACCTACCGTTTTCTCAGACAATAATTAAAAACAAATTTGGTAATTTTTTTCCCTTATGCATATATATATATATATATATATATATTCTGTATATATTGCGTTTATATTTCGTATATATACCGTAAATAGGTTGTATATATATTTTATTGTTCTTTATATATCATCTAGGGATCATTGTTTTCCAATTTATATTTATTTGTACTTTTGTATTCGTTTGTGACTATAATATGCATATGTGGTAATTTTTTCCCTTATAAATTGGTGTGCCTCTCTTAAAATTTATCTTTCAATTTTTATTTTTTAATAATGTGACATATATATCATTTTGGCAGCATCTATTAAATCGATTGTAAAACCTCCCTCTTGAGCTTGAATTGGTAGACTCTACTTACAATATTTATATTTATTTTTATTTCTTTATTCTTTTGTGACCTGTTCCATAAAAAAGCCATTTGAATTTATATGGAAGGTCGGCCAAAGTGCTAAAAGTGTCTTTATATATATATATATATATATATATATATGTGTATATATATGTATATATATATATATATATGTATGTAATGTATTTATGGGTTTGTTTTTATTTGCCTGTTTATTTCTTTATGATTATTTAGGCTGTGACATATATATCACTAAGGCACTATTTTGTAATTAATTTTTTCTCAATTTATATTTATATTTATTTTTATTTCTTTATTTTTCTGTGACCATATAAATGTTGGCTCCTCCCACAATTTTTTTTCTTTGCTTACTATATATATGTATATATTATATATATATATATATATGTATAATATATATGTATATATATGTGAATGTGTATGTATGTATGTTTATTTTTGTAACCTATATATTGCCTTGATCTGTCCTTTCACTCCAGTGTTCTGAGGATGTCATTAGACGAAAGCGCTTGAGCACCCCTTTGTGTTTCTTTTTCCTTCGTGGTTTTATTCATCATACACATTTATATCTATTGTATACCCCACACACATGCATACATCCAGAATTCCAGATACATACGCATGCATACTCACATATATACCTACACAAACTCATACACCTCTATTTCGCCCTTTCATTACCTCCGAGATCATTTAGCACATACAGTAATATCCATACAGCCAAAAGAAACCAATTAAGCACAGACAGAGCAGCAAAGCTAGTATTTATATCCCAAAATGCAAAATTCCAAGAAAGTGAAGTAAAACATGGTGCTACATTGGCTTCGTCAACATCCAAATCTGCAATAAATACCAGTACCTGTGATATTGAAACTATTTGCTTTAATCAATCTAGTGATAATGATTCTTCAATGGAAATAGAATCAGATAATGAAAGTTAAACAGCATTAGGTTAACACAAAAGTTAAAGAAAGAGATGAACATTTATATTTTTTTTATTTTCTATTTGGAATATATATACAGTATATATATATATATATATATATATATATATATATATACAGGGTGGGCGGAAAGTAGCTCCCTATTTTGGATTGGTAAAAAAATACGTATATTATCCATTTATTTCAGAAAAAATAATATGACAAGGTAGGCATACATGGTAGGTTTTCTCTAAAATTCAATGTGGGCTCCAAATCTTTCCACCAGCTTCTGGAGCCGCCCAGAATGGCGTCCACTGACTTTAGCAGGAACTCCGGCTGGATGGAGGACATGACTTCCCGAATTCGGTCCTCCAGTTCTTCCAATGTCCTCGGTTTGGTGCGGTAGACTTCTTCCTTTACCCACCCCCAAAGAAAGAAGTCGCACGGTTACCGCTGAAAAACGGCAGAATCGGTTCAGTGTAACGTGTAGTGTGGTATGACCTCAGATCAGGTTGTGGGCCCGTTCCTTCTGCGCAACACC
Organism: Bathynomus jamesi; assembly: GCA_023014485.1. Classification (NCBI taxonomy): domain Eukaryota; kingdom Metazoa; phylum Arthropoda; class Malacostraca; order Isopoda; family Cirolanidae; genus Bathynomus; species Bathynomus jamesi. The sequence goes on from JAJOZX010010143.1 coordinate 80,796, forward strand.
ATGAATGCTGAGCGGTACCTTGCTTTGTTGCGAAACGAGGTCTGGCCGGTTGTCAGCACATGGGAGAACATCGACGATCTGATATTTATGCAAGATGGCGCCCCTCCGCACTTCGCTCTTGTTGTCCGTGAGTGGCTGGATGCCCACTTCCCTGGGCGTTGGATGGGTCGTCGTGGTCCACATCAATGGCCAGCCAGGAGCCCCGACTTGACACCGTGCGACTTCTTTCTTTGGGGGTGGGTAAAGGAAGAAGTCTACCGCACCAAACCGAGGACATTGGAAGAACTGGAGGACCGAATTCGGGAAGTCATGTCCTCCATCCCGCCGGAGTTCCTGCTAAAGTCAGTGGACGCCATTCCTGGGCGGCTCCAGAAGCTGGTGGAAAGAGTTGGAGCCCACATTGAATTTTAGAAAAACCTACCATGTATGCCTACCTTTTCATATTATTTCGTCTGAAATAAATGGATAATATACGTATTTTTTTACCAATCCAAAATAGGGAGCTACTTTCCGCCCACCCTGTATATATAATATATATATATACAGTGGAACCTCGCTTAACGAGTGCCTCGTATAACGAGAAATTCGTATAACGAAAAAGAATGGGGGAAAATTACCTTGCATAACGAGCGACACTTTGCTTAACGAGCAAAATATTTCGTCAAAATTTAAAGCGTAGACAAAAACAAATGTCTCTAGACAGTTTCCTCGTGAAAAAGGATCCAAAAGAAAGTGAAAGTGCCTCTAAAAAATTTAAAGCTAGTGACTGTGAGCTCGTCGAGAATGTTATTGCATTGAACGAAGACGATTCTCCTCCTTCCCCTCAATAACCCTCTCCTCCTCCCCTGTCTCTTCATTCCTTTGCGTGCGTCAGGAGCACTTCTCTCTTCGTAAGTTATTTATAATTTCACCGTTTACTAATTATTTACATTCTCTTTTGGGTTAATTTTTATTAATAATCTTTTCATTTCATGCAATAATAATTTAAAAAACGCCTTTAAATATCATTATAAATATTATTTTAAGTATTTTTTAAGCATGGAACGCATTATCATATTTTACATTGATTCCTATGGAAAAAATTGCCTTGCTTAACGAGCATTTTGCATAACGAGCACAATTCGGGAACGAATTATGCTCGTTAAGCGAGGTTCCACTGTATATATATACACACTGGTATTCTTGCCAATCACAATTATATCTGTTTTATACCAGTATTATGGATATTATACCAGTACCTGTGATATTGAAACTAGCATATATGCTCTACCCAATCTAGTGATGATTCTTCCATGGAAATGAAGGTTAAACATTAGGTTAACAAAAAGGTTCAAAAAAAGGTGAATATTTTTTTTTTCTATCTGGAATATATATACTGGTACTCTTGCCAATCATAATTATGTATATTGTTTGAAATGAGGAAGAATGTTTTATGTTCTAGTTAAAAAATATAGGTATATACATATAAAAAATGAGGGTTTGTTTTTCCTTTCTATTATATACTTTTTGTGTGATTCAGTTTTTCTAAAAGATGACTATATACATATACTAGGTATAACCGTATAAGCATGGTAGTATAGTAATTATAGGTAATACTAATACTTATTAGATTAAAGGAAGAAAATATGGAATAAGGTTAAACAATAAAAACAAAAAAAACAAGACTATCTTCTTCGACACAATATTTAAAACACAAAAAAAAAAAAACTCGCATCACTAGAGGTGGAAGATCTAAAGCTAGCGAATGGGACAAGGTGACTTTATTAAGTGATCAGCCTACTAGAGTACTGTGCATTGATAGCAATGAAGCAGTGGAGAATGGTCTGAGGTATTACAAGGAGATGCTTACTGAAAAAAGGAAGGCTGCTGTGCACAGCGTGCAGCCTAAGATCTCAGAATTTTTCAAATCCACTCTGTCAACTTCCAAGGCAAGTAATGACCTTCTGGACATTTTCATGGAAGGTGATTCACCATCAAAACGATAAACTCTCTCCCTACCACCTCACTCACTCTCTCCCTACCACCTCACTCACTCACTCCCTCCCTACCACCTCACTCACTCACTCTCTCCCTACCACCTCACTCACTCACTCCCTCCCTACCACCTCACTCACTCACTCTCTCCCTACCACCTCACTCACTCACTCCCCTCCACCACCTCACTCACTCACTCTCTCCCTACCACCTCACTCACTCACTCCCTCCCTACCACCTCACTCACTCACTCCCTCCCTACCACCTCACTCACTCACTCCCTCCCTACCACCTCACTCACTCACTCACTCCCTCCCTACCACCTCACTCACTCACTCACTCCCTCCCTACCACCTCACTCACTCACTCACTCACTCACTCCCTACCACCTCACTCACTCCCTACCACCTCACTCACTCACTCACTCCCTACCACCTCACTCACTCACTCCCTACCACCTCACTCACTCACTACCACCTCACTCACTCCCTACCACCTCACTCACTCACTCACTCACTCACTCCCTACCACCTCACTCACTCACTCACTCCCTACCACCTCACTCCCACCTCACTCACTCACTCACTCACTCCCTACCACCTCACTCACTCACTCACTCCCTACCACCTCACTCACTCACTCACTCACTCCCTCCCTACCACCTCACTCACTCACTCACTCCCTCCCTACCACCTCACTCACTCACTCCCTACCACCTCACTCACTCACTCACTCCCTACCACCTCACTCACTCACTCCCTACCACCTCACTCACTCACTCACTCCCTACCACCTCACTCACTCACTCACTCCCTACCACCTCACTCACTCCCTACCACCTCACTCACTCACTCCCTACCACCTCACTCACTTCCTACCACCTCACTCACTCACTCCCTACCACCTCACTCACTCACTCACTCACTCCCTACCACCTCACTCACTCCCTACCACCTCACTCACTCCCTACCACCTCACTCACTCCCTACCACCTCACTCACTCCCTACCACCTCACTCACTCCCTACCACCTCACTCACTCCCTACCACCTCACTCACTCACTCACTCACTCCCTACCACCTCACTCACTCACTCACTCCCTACCACCTCACTCACTCACTCACTCCCTACCACCTCACTCACTCACTCACTCCCTACCACCTCACTCACTCACTCCCTACCACCTCACTCACTCCCTACCACCTCACTCACTCACTCACTCCCTACCACCTCACTCACCACTCCCTACCACCTCACTCACTCCCTACCACCTCACTCACTCACTCACTCCCTACCACCTCACTCATCACTCACTCACTCCCTAACCTCACTCACTCCCTACCACCTCACTCATCACTCACTCCCTACCACCTCACTCACTCACTCACTCCCTACCACCTCACTCACTCACTCACTCACTCCCTACCACCTCACTCACTCACTCACTCACTCCCTACCACCTCACTCACTCACTCACTCACTCCCTACCACCTCACTCACTCACTCACTCACTCCCTACCACCTCACTCACTCACTCACTCCCTACCACCTCACTCACTCACTCCCTACCACCTCACTCACTCACTCACTCCCTACCACCTCACTCACTCACTCACTCCCTACCACCTCACTCACTCACTCACTCACTCCCTACCACCTCACTCACTCACTCACTCCCTACCACCTCACTCACTCACTCCCTACCACCTCACTCACTCACTCACTCCCTACCACCTCACTCACTCACTCACTCACTCACTCCCTACCACCTCACTCACTCACTCACTCACTACCACCTCACTCACTCACTCACTCACTCACTCACTACCACCACTCACTCACTCACTACCACCACTCACTCACTCACTCCCTACCACCTCACTCACTCACTCACTCACTCCCTACCACCTCACTCACTCACTCACTCACTCCCTACCACCTCACTCACTCACTCACTCACTCCCTACCACCTCACTCACTCACTCACTCACTCACTCACTCCCTACCACCTCACTCACTCACTCACTCACTCACTCACTCCCTACCACCTCACTCACTCACTCACTCCCTACCACCTCACTCACTCACTCACTCACTCACTCACTCCCTACCACCTCACTCACTCACTCACTCCCTACCACCTCACTCACTCACTCACTCCCTACCACCTCACTCACTCACTCACTCCCTACCACCTCACTCACTCACTCACTCACTACCACCTCACTCACTCACTCACTCACTACCACTCACTCACTCACTACCACCTCACTCACTCACTCACTACCACCTCACTCACTCACTACCACCTCACTCACTCACTCACTACCACCTCACTCACTCACTCACTCCCTACCACCTCACTCACTCACTCACTCCCTACCACCTCACTCACTCACTCACTCACTACCACCTCACTCACTCCCTACCACCTCACTCACTCACTCACTCCCTACCACCTCACTCACTCACTCACTCCCTACCACCTCACTCACTCACTCACTCCCTACCACCTCACTCACTCACTCACTCCCTACCACCTCACTCACTCACTCACTCCCTACCACCTCACTCACTCACTCACTCACTCCCTACCACCTCACTCACTCACTCACTCCCTACCACCTCACTCACTCACTCACTCCCTACCACCTCACTCACTCCCTACCACCTCACTCACTCCCTACCACCTCACTCACTCACGCTCCCTACCACCTCACTCACTCACTCACTCACTCACGCTCCCTACCACCTCACTCACTCACTCACTCACGCTCCCTACCACCTCACTCACTCACTCACTCACGCTCCCTACCAACTCACTCACTCACGCTCCCTACCACCTCACTCACTCACGCTCCCTACCACCTCACTCACTCACTCACGCTCCCTACCACCTCACTCACACTCCCTACCACCTCACTCACTCACTCACACTCCCTACCACCTCACTCACTCACACTCCCTACCCACCTCACTCACTCCCTACCACCTCACTCACTCACACTCCCTACCACCTCACTCACTCACTCACTCCCTACCACCTCACTCACTCCCTACCACCTCACTCACTCACTCACTCCCTACCACCTCACTCACTCACTCACTCCCTACCACCTCACTCACTCACACTCCCTACCACCTCACTCACTCACACTCCCTACCACCTCACTCACTCACTCACTCACTCACACTCCCTACCACCTCACTCACTCACACTCCCTACCACCTCACTCACTCACACTCCCTACCACCTCACTCACTCACTCACTCACTCACACTCCCTACCACCTCACTCACTCACACTCCCTACCACCTCACTCACTCACACTCCCTACCACCTCACTCACTCACACTCCCTACCACCTCACTCACTCACACTCCCTACCACCTCACTCACTCACTCACTCACTCACTCACTCACACACTCACTCACTCACTCACTCAAAACTTTGGTAAGTTAAATTTATACTATGTAGAGTTACGGTACTTTAGATGTTTTTTTTAATTTTTATTTAAACATGCAAGAACATACCTATATTTATTAATTTTTTATGTGCATTTATGGCTTAATACAGTCAGGCCTACATAATGGATATGTAACGAGTTTTGGTGTCAGGAATTTGGAGTTGCTGGAATCAGCCAGGGCTTTAACATGTATTTCCCCACATCATTATATGCTCTGTTTTATAGGAACCACCTAAGAGTGTATAGCGAGGTTCTACTGTATAATTTTTTTTTCAAATTTAACCAGATCTTAGTTAAAATGTTTGAATTTTGTGTAGGTCTAACTTCTGACCAGACATAAGTTGTGTGTTTGTATGGAGTTAAAATATTATGCTGTACGGTACTGGTGCTCTTTAACCCTCATCAGGAACAGTGGGGGTCTATTTGACCCCCAGTGTTTTTTAAATAGTTGCTGCTAATTGACCAAGCAGTGTGGTAACCCCTACTATGTAATTATTTTTGTGAATTTTACTTTATTTCAGGGATTATTTCATGCACACCCATATTCATACATTAATTTCATAAATTTTGATAAAAATGTGAAGAAAGACAATTTGATGATTGTGAAATTACAAAAATGCTAGAATCACTAGCACTACCAGAATCACTACCATTAGGATGGTTTTTCTTTATATTTTATTTTGTATCAGCAGTCAAAACATTGAAAGAGAGATTATTCATTAAAGAGTTCTTAAATGTCAAATACAATATTCTCTTCATGATTTTTTTTTAAGAATTGTCAACCCAGGAATCCATAGATTGCAAATCCAACATTTTGCTAAGTACAGTATTACCCCTCTATGGACTTCTCTATACTGGAATTCGCTTAATACTGAACTCTATCTTAGCAGACCAGTATTTTTTTAATACTGGAATTAGTCCAGTATTAAAAAAATGTCCAGTAACATAAAACCTCACTTGCTTGACATCATTTGGTAGCCCTGCATTAATCCTTCCCCCATTGTAAATTCCTTCCATTGTGTAATGTGTTAGAATGCAATTTGATGCGACCAGTGAACATAACAGTGTGGTATTATTTGATGAGTAAATGAGCACGATCAGCAATATTATTGTCATCAATTTGTGTAATATTATTCTCGGATCAAGTTTAGAAAGTTGGTTGTTTCCAGTGGCATAGCTAGAAATGGAATATCCCATGGCATGATTTCTCTGACAGGCCACATTCAACACAATATTTATTAAAATTGCAACAAAATTCAGTTATCATTTAATAGGATTGGTCTTTTAAATGCCTTTAAGCTATATTGTATAATAATAAATAAATAAATAAATAACAATGACAATAATAGCATTTATATACAGTATGTACAGTACTGTATATATATTGAATTTCTGGATTCATTATATACCAGAAAATTCTCTATACTAGACTGGCCACTCGCCAATTATTCTGGTGTAGAGGGTAACACTGTACTGATCCAAGTCTTTTTGAGAATGACATAAGCTATGTCAGTAAAGTATCTAAATTATTTTTCCACTGTAGGGCCCAAATTCTTTGAATGTCATAAATTGATTTTGTCATAGGCTAGACATACAATATACTCTCTACTATCTGCACATCTCTGTTCCTAGAGGCGTGCAAATAGTTGAAAAATGCAGATACTTTACATTCACCGAGAGAAAAAATATAAATATGAAAAATATACTGTATGAAGTACAATATACCGGAGTACATTAATAAAAACGGCAAAGTAATTATAGAAAACAATTATAAAAAAACTACCAGTACATGATGGATGTCATACAGCCAATTTTGTACAGATAGTTGATGTGTGATGTCGTAGTTGTGCAGATAGTTAGCATGAGGATAGTCAAAAGTCAACTGTAATAAGTTATAGCTACATTACTACTAACTCTATTTTGATTTCATACTTTTCATGTATCTACAGAACAACTACAAAATTGGAATTGGAAGTGGTTCTACAGTTGTGTATGCAGTAGGCAGATTAGGTATAGTACCTCCAGACCTTGCTTTGTCTGCTTAACTGAAATAATATAGTAAAGGTACAGTATGTAGGCCTAATAGCATTTACGCTATATCTTTTTCACACAGGCATTTCTATTACTAATCTTTTCCTACAAATGAAATAGTTGTTTAGGTTTATTTGGTTTTACAAAATGCAAACATAAGTACTGTACCATATTGAATTCGGCATTGGGTCTTTGCTGAGTGTAAAATCTATTTCTTTGTTTTCATATTAATTTGGAAAATGTATTTGTTGCATTTAGCAGGAAATGTAAAATTTCTTTAAAAAAAAAAAAAAAAAAAAAAAAAAAAAAAGAGGACTTGCTGGTGTTTTCAGATACTCTTAAGATTTACTGTATAGAAAGGATATGGTATGGAATTAAACTATTATTTGTGTCAGTCATAATTTTGTAGTGATAGTAATAGAAGTCAGAATAATTTTGCCCATATCAAAAATGTATTAGGTAGGCATAAAGCTCATGCATACCTAATAGTAAATATTACATTCCAGCTTCAATTCATCTTCAATCTTTATCTGTGCCTTCATCTCAGATTTCCTTTCTGGCTGATCTATAGCTGTGGCTGTAGATAGCCACTGTTCTCCAAAAGCTATTAATAATAGTGTTCCTCAGGGTTCAGTTCTGTCACACACTTTCTTCCTTTTATTTATTAACCCTTTAACACTTTGCATGGATGAGATTGATAACCCGACTGTCTGGAAAAAAAGAATGCAAGAATAATTTTGTAGTGATTTTGCGAGTCATTTTAAACCTCAAACAAAAGCTGGAAAGGTAAAGCATCCATAGATGTTGACTGTCATTTGTGGAAAACCTAAAACATCAATTGATGTTGACCAACGTTCTCTAAGAGAACATCAATAGATGTTGACTGGCATTTAAGGGTTAATCTTTTAAATCACACTACCTGTCCTGCCCACTCTTATGCTGATGATTCCACCCTTCACTTCTCCACCTGCTTCACAAAGTCTCTCTCTCAACAGTCACTCCATGATTCACATGGGATGGCTATGGTGCACCTGACTTCTGAACTTTCTGCTATCTCTGATTGGGGCAGAGAAAACCTTGTGGCTTTTGATACCTCAAAAACTCGGTTTCTTCATCTCTCTACTCATCACAATCTTTCATACAACTATCCCTTTAACTTCAACAATACACAACTCAATCCTTCCTCTTCTCTTAAAATTCTTGACATTTCCTCTTCTTGTGATCTTTCCTGAAAGGACCAAGTATACTTTCTAAAACCACTTCAAAGAGGTTAGGTTGCTGTACCAGTTCTACAGTTTCTTCAATCCCACTCAGTTGCTATCTCTGTACTGGGGTCTTGTCTGTCCCTGTCTGAAGTACATTTCTCATGTGTGGGGTGGCTCAACCCATACAGTTCTAATTGACTGGATGGAATCAAAGGCTTTTTATCTCATCAATTCCCCACCTCTTACTGATTGTCTTCAAACCTTTTCTCTTCACAGCAGTGATGCCTCTCTCTCTCTCTTTCTCTCTTTACTATCGCCATTATAACAGAGACTGCTCTTCTGAACTCTCTAACTGCATGCCTCCTCCTTTAAGGAGAACACGCAGTACCAGACTTTTGACACATTCCCATTCCTTTTCTGTCCAACTCTCTAATGCAAGGGTTAATGGGTATTCTCAATTTTTCATCTACTCAACCTGTGAACTGTGGAATAATCTTCCTCAATCCATCTTTCCCCCTTCTATGACCTCCAATCTTTTAGTGTCCAGACATCTTGCAAACCTTGAATCTTGATTTTGGCTCTTCTTTGCGGAAAGGTGGTGGGGGCGTTTGTATTTGTGGACATTTGCCCTTGGCCCTTTCTTCCTATATAAAATATATATTGGGGTGGTTCTTTTAATTTTTAGGTTCAGTAAGTAAGTACTGTAAAATTTTATTTTGTTCCAGTATACATAAAAATTGTTCATGCCAAATATTGTGCAAGTTGAATCATATTTAGGGGTCACTTAATGAGGTTAAAGTTCTAGAAAATGCCCTGTACATTTCATTCAAACCAGTTTATTATTTATTTGTGTGTACGCAAATTTAGCAGTGTAGCAGTGATCTCAAAAAAGTGCTGGGTGGGTTTTGACTCTTCAGTTCTTGTGATTTTGTCATTTGCATTGTTTTTCTCACAGGTTGTGAAAATGGCCTAAGCTTATATAACGAGGAGCAAGACTGGCTGAGAAGCCAAGAAGAAAATTGCCTTCTAATAGGCGAATGTTGAGCGTGTTTTTCTATCATCACAAAACTTTTAAGACGAAGGCTTGTAAAAGTTCAAAGGCTGTGATTGAAGAGACTACAGTGTTTTGAGACAAGGCTCGAATTCCGATTCGGCCGGAGCAGCATGCCATAACCAAACTCGAGCAACTAGTTGCAAAATGAAAAAGGAAGATAACGGGAAGGATAACAGAGAAAAGAGGCAAGTTTAGAAAGGAAGTGGCGTGGTGAATAATAGCAGCTGGCCTTGAGTACGTATGTCACCCTGGAATCAATCAGTAGTAGCAGTGATGAGGGGGTGCTGTGACTAGTGATGGTGAAGGAAGAACTATTGAAGAAACAACGTCCTCTAACCCTAATAAGAGGGCAAGAAGAAACATCGCGACTTCTACTCTGGGCAGCAGCATTGGACAGAATGAAGCTGAGCAACCTTGGCTTTGGCAATAAAGTGGAGTTGCTGAACATCAACTGCTCCTCGATTCGCTGAGCTCGAGAACGAATCCGTGCACAAGTCTCAAAAATTTGAAAGAACAGTTTGGGTCAATAGACCCACTTTTGGTCCATTGGGATGACAAACTCCTCAATGATCTCGCAGAGAAAAAACAGGTGGATTGACGACCGATGATCCTGTCTGGAGCGAGAGTGAATCAACTACATGGTGTCCTTAAGTTGCCTTCAAGCAGTGGGTAGGCCGAAGCTTCCGCAGTGGCGCATTTGTTGGAAGAGTGGGAGTCATTTATCGTGTAAAGACAGTATGCTTCGACACAACAGCGAGCAACATGGAACATAAGTTGGAGATCTCCTGCACTAATCATGCTGCCACCACATCTTAGAACTCGTCCTGGTATCCGTCTTCAAGAAGAGTATGGGACTCTCTTCTGGTCCAGACATCACTATCTTCAAGCGGTTCCAGTAATCTTGGAAAGTCTTGATCAGACCAGGTATGAAACTGGAGCTGCCCATGCAGCAGTAACAAGCGCCTTAGAAAATAACAAGGAGAGTGTGATCACGCTTGCCACGAGCCAACTTCAAATTAGTCAACCCAGAGATTCCCTGAGCTGACTATAATTTTCCTTGGAGGCATATCTCCCATGGCGTGCGATTTATACCTCCTGAAGCCCTACACCATGCGAAGTAGATGGCCACAGCGTTCTACACCATGCGAAGTAGATGGCCACAGCGTTCTACACCTTCAAGATCTGGATGTTCCAGGGACAGTTCCGGCTCACTAAGCGAGAGGATAGAGGACTCTGTGACATCTGCATCTTCGTTGTCCAAGTCTACAGCAAAACATGGTTCACGGCCTCTCGCCGTTTCTGCTCCCAACAACGACCTCGCCTTCCTCCAACTTAAGTATGAAAAAGAGAATTCTGCCCTCTTCAAAGTTGCCTGCAATAAATTTGCAGAACACTTGTGGTATCTTCGAGAAACTCGTCGGGATGGCATTCTTTAATCTAACTGTGTCAACGGAGTTCAAGCGGGCAATGTTGAAGGCCCTTAATGAAAAAGAGGGCAGGGATGAACCCCCAAACCGTATCCAGCTGGACGTAAGGAAGTCTAGAGACATGACAGTTGACAACTTTGTCACCAAGAACACGAGTGAACTCTCCATTGCTTCGGCATTCCGATTGGATTCTGACCCCCGAGGGTTGGTGAACGACAGTGCCGAGAAGGGTGTGGCCCTCATTGAAGAATATGATTCCATGATAACGAAGAAGAAGATCAGAAGTAATACTTCGCGTTGTACAGGACCACTGGCGGCACTTCCCAGTCAGTGAGAATGAATCGATGACCAGGCAACAGTGAGTGACTAGGAACCACGATACCCCCATCAACGAACGGCTAATACACGATTATCCACCAACGAACTAGGAGGGGGACCTGAATGCCATCGAATATTTTGAAAAAAAAAAAAAAAATTTATACTGGATATATGGTTATAAACCGGAATAATGGGCCATTTTCTATCTATTAACCACAGAGCAAAACTTCCTCATTGAGTGATCCCTAAATATTATTTTATTTGAGTGAAATTTTGCAGAAATTATTTTTATGTATAATGGAGCAAAATAGGGAGCGAGAGCTTTAGAATACTAAACTTTGCAATTTTCCTACTGCTAAGAACCATCTTAATATATATATATATACACAGTCTATGCCTTGTAGTCGTACCATGCATTGGTCTTTCTTCATACGAAGGTCAAGCTGGTGGCCCCACCTCTAGGCCTGGCCTGGTGGAGGAGCAAGTTGCTCTTGCAATCTCGATCTGGTTCATCTGGCACCGTCCTGAGCCAGGCATCTAGTCTTCTTTTGAAGAATTCTACGTTGACGCCAGTAATGTTCCTGATCTCCTTCAGAAGCTGATTGAATAATCTTGGCCCCCTGACAACCAATTCTTGTAGAGTTGAGGGTGTTCTTTGTCTGCCCTTTAGTTTGAGAACACTACACATCCTACCTTTCCTGTTTTCCACTGTTTGGGTGATTACTGGGTTCAGCTTGAGGTTCGGTACCATTTTTTTCATTATTTTCCACGTGCAGATTATGGTATATAGATAGATAGATAGATCTATCTCTCCAGTAAATAGAGATTTAATTTATGAATTCTTTCCCAGTAGTCGAGTTCTTTGCAGCCATCAATATTGGCTTTGAATTTCTTTTTTTATATGGGGCCTCAAGACTGAGTAGTATTCAAGTTTTGGTATGATCAATGTTTTCAGCTGGGGAATCATTACATTTTTGTTCCTTCTTATAAAGGTTTTTAAGACCTGTCCCGCAACTCTTTTTTTTGTTTATTGCTATCTGATTTTCTCTCTCAAATTTCACATCGTCAGTCATTATAACCCCTTTTTTTGTTTCTCTGAATTTCTTGTCTATCTGGGACATAATATGCTGTTTGTTTTCATTCCTCATTTCTTCCATATCTCAAGAGCTGAAATTTCTCGTTGTTAAATTTTGTTGTTTTCTGACCATTTGTATATTCTATTCGTGTCCCTCTGTAGGGCCTTTACCACTTCTGCATTACTGATTTTCTCTATAACTATTCTTTCAAATATTTTGGTGAGATGGACGTCAGTGACACTGGTCTATAGTTCTTTGCCTGAGAATCTATCCCCCCCTCTATAAATAGGGACAATATTCGCTCTTTTCAAGATGCTTGGTATTTCCTCCATGTCAAGGGATCTTCTCCATATCCAATATAGGGGTGTTGGTAGCTATTTCATTCTTGTAGTTGTTAATCAATTAGGTGTTTAATTTGTAAGCACCTACAGCTGAATGTAATTTCATTTGTCCCATAGCTTGCGCTATATTTCTGGGGTAAAATAAAAATCTGTTATACATTTCTCTTGTAATTTTTCTTCAAAGAATGCATCTCTGTCTCTGTCAGGTATCACTTTGTCATGTTTGGGGGTACTGAAAACTTATTTGTACTAGGCTTTCAATATTTCAGGGATTTCTTTTAAAATCATGGTTTAGTTCATTATTTCTTTTCCTTAAGGGCACGATAGTGGTGTGCATTCTTGTTTTCCTTTATTACTACTACTACTACTATTCGTATATATATATATATATATATATATATATATATATAATATATATATATATATATATACCGGTCAAAAGTTTAAGTACACCCTGAAATATTCATAAATTTCAAATTTTGTTTAAAGTTTTTCATTTATTAACTAAGTTATGACACAAATTCATAAGTACAAACATGGGAACTTAAATAGCAACAAATCAGGACACTTTACCAAAAGCAAAGTCTAAATTTTAGATTCATCAAAATAGTCTCCTCTCGCGGCAATTACAGCAGAACAAATTCGAGGCATGCGCTCAACAAGAGAAAGAAGATAGTCTGGTGGAAGCTGCTCCAGCACTCTTGTAAGCGTTCCCAGAGCTTCTGAACACTGGATGGCTGCTTGGCTTTCATTCGTCGATCCAGTTCATCCCACACTAGCTCGATGGTGTTCAGATTCGGGGACTGTGCTGGCCATTCCATAACTGTGAGCTGACGTTGCCGTTCTTTCTGCTTCAGGTAATTTTGACAGAGCTTGGAAGCGTGTTTAGTTTCGTTGTCTTGCTGCATTATGAACTGTTGGCCAACTAGTCGCAGTCCAGATGGGATGGCATGGCGCTGTAGAATGCTGTGATAGTCACGTTGGTTCAGTATTCCAGTGACTGTGGAGATCTCCAACTTGCTCCCCTGCAAAACATCCCCAGACCATCACACTTTCTCCACCGTGCTTCCTGTTGGCACAACACACTGCTGTGTCATTCTTTCACCCGCTCTGCGCCGCACAAATACTCTGCGTTTGGATCCGAAAACTTCGAACTTCGAACTTTGATTCGTCAGTCCAAAGGACAAATTTCCACTGCTCAACAGTCCATTTTGGTGTTTTTAGCCAAGGCTAACCTTTTCTTTTTGTTCTGGAGTCTCAGCATTGGTTTCTTTGCTGCAGTTCGTCCTTTTAATCCTGCCTCTCTGTCTTCTCTGAACAGTTGATGTTGAAACTGTTGTACTTTTGGAGTTATTCAGCTGGGCTTTCATTTCGGGTGCTGTGAGGCGTCTGTTGCGCAGACTGGTGACTCGGATATACATTAGGGTTATGACATTTTTATAACCTCATGTTCCTGTATCATAAATCGATGAACTTTTGCCCCCTGACAATGAAAATAACAGTTTTTTTCGATATATTTTGAAAAAACTTCACCCCAAAATAAAAAATAAAAAATTAATAAAATAATAAATAGAAATTTGCATGTTTATTTCACAATTATTATACATAAACATATATTATATTATACAACATTATACCTATACAATACATATTAATTATACAAATACAATATTATACATTTACTCTATTATTGTTTTAATTGTTTTACTTATTGCTTAAAATAAACCTGTGATTAAGGTTGTCTTTATTTTTACAGTTTACGTAAAGTTCTTGCATCACCTTAATGGCACGTTCCGCACATTGGTTGCTCCTTGGTATAGCTATTGCAGATGGGTCTCTGTTCCAGTGATTTTCCAGAGTATTTAGTGCTTTTCGGTATTGTTGCAAGATATTGGACAATTTATGATAACATCTTTCTTATACATCTGATTACTGAACCAATAGTCTGCCCAGTCGTAGGAAATAAATCTGCAAATCTTATGCAGAGATTCTCTTCGTGTTGGTAGAAGTATATAGGTTAGGATTGCTAATATTGCTCTTGAATTCCATCTGGCGTTGCTGATGTTTGGTATTTTTCGAAAATGTACCTTTGGAAATCTGCCATTTTCTTCAAGAAACCGAAGAACACGTGTTAGATGAAACAGAAACTTCATGTCATCACGCCATCCTGAACTTTCACAAATCTCTTCCTTGCCATTTTCAAAATTTGCTTTAAGTTCGTCATATTTCTTCATGATGTCTGAAACAAAAGGGTAATCAATGTTTGGTGATGTTTTATTACCTCCAAGTTCATCATCCATCACCACACGAAGTAAGGCGGCAGATATCTGTAATCAAGCGCAAACTGCAAAGCATCCATTGTCCTTAAATAAAGAGGTTTTTGAGCAGGCTGGCATACATAATGTCCCAAGAACATCTCGATGTGGAATCCTCCAAACAATTGGCAAGACGTGTAAACCTACGGTTTAGTCACCATTAACACCCAGGTACAAGAAGCAGCGTGTTGAATGGGCGCGTCAGTATGTGAAAACAGATTTTAATACTGTATTGTTAACCGATGACTGAAGAGCAACCCTTGAGGGATCTGATGGTTGGTCAAGAAGATGGATTGCTAAGGGTCAATCTCTACCATGGAATGAGGTTTTCTTTTCGAAAGTTTGTGTAAGACTGGGCATTCATTTTTACACCATCAGGCACTCTGTATGGGACAGCTACTTCATTGCCTGTCAATTCTGCCCAAAACATGACAGTACCTCCACCTTGTTGGCGTCTTAATCTCGATGGTAGAAATTGGCTCTCAGCAATCCATCTTCTTGACCAAACATAAAGTCCCTCAAGGGTTGCTTTTCATTCATCGGTGAACAATACAGTATTAAAATCTGTTTTCACGTACCGACGCGCCCATTCAACACGCTGCTTCTTGTACCTGGGTGTCAATGGTGACTGAATCGTAGGTTTACACGTCTTGCCAATTGTTTGGAGGATTCCACATCGAGATGTTCTTGGTACATTATGTATGCCAGCCTGCTCAAAAACCTCTTTACTTAAGGACAATGGATGCTTTGCAGTTTGCGCTTGATTACAGATATCTGCCGCCTTGTCACTTTTCTTATAGCTCCTTTATTACTTCGCTGCCTCAATTTGGTACCCTCCGCTACAAACCTGTTTACAGTTCAATAAGCTCTGCCAAACTGCTTCGCAATTTCAATAGATTTTATATTTTCAGCGAGTAAACTTGACTATTTTTCTTTTCTCAGTTAGTGTTAAATCCTTTTTCTTACCCATTTTCACCATTTAGATCCGTAAATAGAATACTTGCTTAATAATTCGGAACACAATATTTTACATATTTTTCAATAAACTGAGATAATTATTTTAATTATCAAAATATATCGAAATGAATACCATCAATGCTGCTATATATAGTGATTATTTGCTACAAATTTCATTGAAAATCGGGGAAAAACTTTTGAAAACATTGGAGAAAATGTAATCTGCTCAATAAGTGCGAACGCAGTGTAAACGTGAATAGTATACCTTAGTAAGCTATCTTAGTAGTACCTACTGCATAGTACCCCGTTGTTCAGTAAAAATTTTCAGCTGGAAGTTTTTTTATTCAAAAGTTTCGACTTAGATTAGCTCTTGTGCTCTTTTGTCAGCGTTTATTTTAATGTTAGTTTCTTCTCATGATTTCCAGTGCAAAGAGTGTCGGAAGAGAACTTGAAAGTAACCTGCGTGCCAACCTCTTTTCAAGCAAGAGAACTCATTATTAAGAACAATTTAAACCTATCAGATTTAGAAATTACTCCTGAGGTAAAACTAAATTGGAATGCTAGTTGATAGGTATAGTAAATATTAAAAATACTTGTCCTAAGTATGTTAATTTTAGAAGTTATAATAAATATTTCTTCAATAGATAATTTACCTAAATCATGGCGATCAGAATGGCAACTTTTTTACGTAACTGTTATCAGTGTCAAGATGTCTGTCTTAAATAATAGTCTTTCTTATCTCCCTTCATAATGTTTGTTGCTTTGTTGTAGGAAATGTATTGAAATATTGAGTTTATTATTATTATGACCAGTTTTGAACGTAGCTCCTATTTTTGCATCTCCAGCTAGATGTAGCTATTGACGGTGCTGATGAGGCAGATGATGATTTAACTTTGATTAAGGGGGGTGGAGGTTGCTTGCTTCAGGAAAAGGTGGTGGCTGCCGCAGCAAGGGAATTCATCGTCATTGCTGATTATAGGTAGCCTAACAATAAAAGGTAATATCCAAGAAGCTCATTTTCCCACTGTGTGTGTTGGTGTGTGTGTGTGTGTGTGGTGTGTGTGTGTGTGTACGCGCGCGCGCGTCCGTCCAAGTCAATACAGAAACAGTAAGCAACCAACTCAACTTTGCCAGGAGCAAACCAGTGTCCCACTGCAACCGCTGGGCTACCGGGCGCCCAAAGCCTAACAATTAATACTGATATTACCTTTGGATTCCAGAGGATTGTAATATTTCTAGACTATTGATAATTTTGAGTTATAAGAACACTCTTTTATCATGATTTTTATTGCTGGTATTGTATTTATGAAAATGAAAATTCTTTAGATTCTTATCACAGATTTTAGCTAGATTTATTTCACTATGCATTTTGCTCTTCTTAATCAAACTATTTAGCCTATTTCTCAACGTATGTAATTATGTAGAGCTTTCTTGTTTTTAATTTTAGTTGTTTCCTATTTCACCATAAAAGTTCCCTAGTCCTGTTATTCCTGACAGTTCTAGAGAGATTACACCTGCTACAGTGGCGTAGCCAGGTTCTAACGTCAGGGGGAGCGAGCGCATAAAAAAGGCGCCACCCCGCATACCAAATAAAATAATTTTAAATTCATTATACATGTTTATTTTGTATTTAAAATCAAAACGCAAGAATTACAGTTTTACAGTAAGTTCATATATTTATATTGTATTTAAAATCAAAACATAAAAACCACACGTGTTATTTACTTATTTTATATTTCAAAAGTAAAATCAAAACTACGAAGCGATATGAATAATGTATGAAGCAACTACAACAGCCTCTTTCGTCTAGGCTTCATTCTAGCGAAGTTATCTCTTACTTTATTATAATCTACTTCAGTAGCCAACTGTCTTTCAGTGGAGAGCAAAGCTAACCCGGACAATCTGTCCTCACCCATTGTAGAACAAAACAAATGAAGTAACCGCATGAAGTCCATAACCACTTAATGATTATGGTTAATAAGAGTATGCTTGTAGATTTTTATTGATTATGAATTGTCTCAATGCAACGCGCCTTTTATATTACAAATACTTTTGATCAAATTTGAATTTTCTTTTGATATCGTTTTCCATTGTATCACCATTTCATCCCTTGGTAATTATGGACATGAAACTATGCTGTGTATCTGAAAGTATTTTTAGTTTTTCTAGATAATTTGCCATTCCATCTTTGATTATTTTTCCAATAATATAATTTAACCCTTGTGATGCGAGTGAAATTGGTCCACAGTTAGATGCAAGCTTTCATATATAAGCGAGCCTTCGTATAAACCGTATATAATTATATTATATAATCATAGTTGATATAATAGTCAAAATGTAATAATAATATGTAACATCATAGTCTTAACTACCGTCATGTCAACTTATTACCTTAAAAAAAAATTGTTGAGAAGGCGCCACTTTTGGAGAATGTACTCAGGGGGAGCGGTCGCTCCCCCTGCTCCCCCCCTAGCTACGCCACTGAGCCTCTATAATTTCCTTGAATCTAGATCATATATCAATAACATTTTTTTTGACATTTTTTGTGGAGAAGTTTATAAATTCTTGCACTTGATCCTCCCAAGAGGCAAAACTTATAGTTGTTATATTTAAGTACCAGAAAAGGTTTGTGCGTCCATGCGCTTCCCTCACCAGCTGTTTTTATTTTGTTAGTGAGGAGACGCTCGCGGGTTCAGTCACTTTTTTGATTTTGGAACGTTTGGGCGTTTCTCTTGGCGCACTCATTTGTAACCTTATTATCTTTGGCATTCATTTTCGTTCTCCTATAATTTAAATTTGTAACAAAGTAGCATTTGTCTTCAACTTCACCTTTCATTTCATATAATTTTTCATTTAATGTTGAAGAAATTTCATATCATGGGTCTTTGATCTTATTTCCTAATACGTACATTTAGCTGAAGCATAAGCATATTCAATTCATTTGTTTATAATTAGTGTTTAAGAATTTTAGACTACGTTAATAATCGGGGTAAACTTAAATTTGTATCCATTGATTTCAGCGAACGCGTGGAGCTTGTTCCGCTTTTCACATTTATCGTTCTCTTATATTTGTTCATTTTTTATTTATTCTTTATTTGCTGACACTAAATTTATATTTTCAGTGTGGGATCTTAATACCCCAAATTATTTTCAATATGTATTACGTATATCAATTTAATTAGATTTAGATTTTGGCCATTTTTGAAGGTTAGGTTAGGCTTGGATAGTGTCGTTAGAAGGCTATTTTGGAATTAGTTTATTTCAAACTATCTATTTAATTTGGGGAGGGGAATACTGTTTCAAGAATATTATTACTGTACGCAGTCTTCATTTCTGAGCTGGTATTTCCCAGGGGAGCTTTGAGTTGGGAGTAATTAATTATTTACGCCATTTACTCCTCACTGCAGCGTCCCTCCTCTGACGCTCAGAAAGGAACTAAACCGATTACTTGGATCGGGCATCTGGTCCTTCGTTTGAGTTTTTGATCTAAGTCTTTATGTGAACATCGGAGATTGTCTCGAACCCAGTTCCCCACATTTTTTATCCCACTCGAGTGACCTTAACAGCTGCATAAATTTACTACAACTACCATTTGTGTAGAGTCCCATTTAACACTAACTTAAAATGGCCACTGTTCCCTAATGACACTCTTACTGTAAGTTTATGAATTTAATAATCATTAGATAAAGCCAAACCTATGACTTTTTGAGCTTTAGTCGGTTTACCCACAAACTGCATTACAAAATAGTCATTACAGCAATCCTTAAAAAAAAGAAGAAACTGCCTTTCCTATTCCTTCTGAAAAGTTATATGTAAGGCAGGTTCAAAACCCTTATAATTACCATAATGTTCTATCATTACATAATTTCTTTTTATTTCCTGAGCTATACTATCATCAACTTTCTGGGCTTAGCTTGGAAGTCCATAAAATGATCATCTCTGTATACACTCTTGATGGAAAATATCAACTCATTGATTCAACCCTGTTGCCTGATTTCATACTAGGGTATCGATATTTTTTAATAACTTTTTTGCGACATTTTTTATCGTAGAAGACATCAATAATATCCCCGACGTGGACGATATCGTTCCATTTAGCAGCGAGACTATTTTGGATGAAATAACTGTTTACGAGGGTGAGATTGCGTATTATATCGATAGGCTAAAAGTTAGCAAGGCTCCAGGCCCTGACGCGTTTCATCCTAGACATCTGAAAGATTTGAAAGACGTTATCGTAGGCCCCTTAACGAAGATTTTTAATCAGTCACTGGAAACGGGGATTATTCCTGAAGACTTCAAATTAGCTAACGTTACACCCATTTTTAAAAAAGGCGACCGCACAATAGCTAGCAATTATAGACCCATTAGCTTAGTCATTTGTCGGTAAACTTTTGGATTCCGTAGTTAGGGATCGTATCATCGATCACTTAGAAAGTCGAGATTTGATTAATAGTAGTCAGCATGGGTTTCGACGCCATAGATCTTGTTTAACTAATTTGTTAAAATTTTATAACGAAATCGTGCGCGAATACGATAGGTATAGAGCGGCTGACGTTATTTATTTAGATTTTAAAAAAGCGTTCGATACAGTTCCGCATAGAAGATTAATTGCGAAGGTTAAAGCGCACGGTATACGCGGTCAGGTAGCTAACTGGTTAGAGGAATGGCTTCGTGCTAGGAGACAGCGGGTCGTTGTTAATGGTAGTGAATCGGGGTGGTTGGATGTAGGTAGCGGTGTCCCATAGGGTTCAGTGTTAGGTCTATTGCTATTCGTAATTTACATTAACGACATAGATGTAGGATTGACTAGTAACGTGTCAAAATTCGCGGACGATACTGAAATAGGCGGTAAGGTTGTTAACGAGGACGATAGAAATAGGCTCCAAGACGATGTAAATAGGATTATGGAGTGGACGGATAAGTGGCAGATGCAATTTAACATAGACAAATGTAAAGTTTTGCATATAGGTTCTCGTAACAATACACGTACACGATGGATGATAGAGAGTTAGCGAGCGTTGACGAGGAAGTAGATTTAGGTGTACGCGTATCTAAGGATTTAAAAGTTAGGAACCAGTGCCTGGAGTCTTGGGCAAAAGCTAATAGGATGTTAGGCTTCATAGCGCGTAATTTCGAATTTAAATCGAAGAATATTATATTGCCCCTTTACAAGTCCCTAGTCAGGCCTCATTTAGAATATGCCGTTCAGTTTTGGTGCCCGTATTTGCGTGAGGATATTGATAGGTTAGAAAGGTTCAGCGTCGTGCCACGAAACTAATTCCGTCATTGCGCAACAAGCCTTATGAAGATAGGATTAAAGAGTTAGACTTGCATTCACTCGAAACTAGGAGATTAAGGGGGGAGCTTATTGAAGTTTTCAAAGTCGTTAATGAAATCGATAACGTAAATTTTGACAAGCTGTTCACTTTCGATAATAGCAATACTCGTAATAACGGATTTAAGTTGCGTGGCAGACGTTTCATTACTAATATCGCTAAAGACTTCTTTACGTTTAAAGTAATTGATAAATGGAATAATCTTCCCGCGCCCGTCGTGAACTCTACCACCGTTAATGTGTTTAAGAACCGTCTAGATAGGCATTTTAAAAATATTAGTGTTTAAAATAAAAAAACAATTAGCAACAGGAGCTCTGGGGGTGGTGGTCGAGGATGAGTCTGTTGACGATAATGCCAGCGTGTGATGCCAGCAATGAAATTATTAAAAAAAATAAAATAAAAATTAGACTAACACGAACGTAGATGTAGCTCGTAGCGTAAACTAACCCACTTTTTGTTTTACTTTACCTACTTTTTTTTTTCTTATCCTCTCCTAACTTGCATGTCTGTAACGCTCTTTACTTGCCTTGCATGTCTGTAGTTTGCATGGTATGACAGTGAGTTAAGACTGTGTTTGCATGGTTTGTAAGCGTTCTTATTTTACTTCTTTTCATATTTCACCCCTTTCCTATTCTCTTCGACTATTTTTTCCGACTTGTCGGCAGTGGCCGGCGGATGATGATGGGGAGTCTTTCTCTTTTTCTGAATGAATTTTAACCCAAGAATGATAGGTTTTGCTACTTACTTAACCCCTTATTCTCCTCTTTTAATCCCCTCCTCTTTCCTTTCTCTCGGGCTAACCTTAGAGTGGATCTTAGGGTCTTTGTTAGCCTTAGCTTCTGTAGATTTGTAGAACTTTCTGGGCTTAGCTTGGAAGTCCATAAAATGATCATCTCTGTATACACTCTTCTTGATAGAAAATATCAACTCATTGATTCAACCCTGTTGCCTGATTTCATACTAGGGTTCTGAAGTTAACTCTGTTAATATACAGGGTGTTTCTAAAGTAACCATCTATTTTGCGAAATAATATGAATTATAAAAAAAAAAACCTTTAAAACATGAAAATATATATACAGGGCGTCCCAAAAAAATGTATACACACTTTAAATAATTATAAAGGCAGTGTTTATTAAAATACATTTCATTTTCAAAATGTAATAGAATCTACAGACATTATTTAATTGTTTTGTCAACGCCTGTTTTCAAACTGACGTCCGTTCTGGTCCAGGCACTGCTGATAACGCGAAGCAATGGAATCGCAAACATCACGAAACATTTCGTTTGGTATTTGTGTGCATTCTCGTTCAATGGCTGCTCTCAATTCAGCGACTGTTGCAGGTTTTATAGCGTAGACTTTGTCTTTTAAGTATCCCCATAAACAAAAGTCTAGTGGTGTGAGGTCTGGTGAACGCGGAGGGTATTCTACGAAACCCCTTCGTCCAATCCACATCCACATCGTGCCAAGTACCACTCGCAATACTCCACTCTTCGGTCCGGATCATCTTCATTAATAGCATGGACTAATCTTGGAATGTAACTTTTCCATTGACAGCGGTTCAAAATGCGTTGGACAGACGATTCTGAAATTCCTACCTCACGACTCGCTTGCCGCACAGATTTTCTTGGACTTTGGTGATACGTTTCCAGTACTCTTTCTTGCTTTGTGGGGCTTGTCGATGTCCGTGGTCTTCCGGAACGCTTCTTGTGGACATTCTGAACAGTTCCATCGGCTTCAAACGTATCTCTAATTCGAGTGATGGTAAATCGCGTTGGTGGATCTGTTTGAAACTCCCTCCTAAACTGTCTTTGCACTTCAACTGCGTTTTCACACTTCCAGTAGCATTTTAGAATGAATTTCCTTTGTTCAAAGCTTAGTCTGACTGCCATTATTAATTCTAATGGGTTTAACTTGGAAAGAAAGAAACATCAATTGAGCTATCAGCTGTTAAAGTGTGTATACATTTTTTTGGGACGCCCTGTATAAGTGTATATATATTTGTAAGCTCGGCACACATTGTTGCTCTTCGTGGATAATCTTCTTCTTGTAAGTTGTGGAACACTTGAATGTGGTATGGCTTTTTCTTTAAATCATAACGTAGAATTCTGTAAACCGTTGTTTGTGGAATTTCTAATCTGTGGGATGCCCTCCGAATCGATAATTGTGGATCCTCTTCGAATGCTTCTTGAACAGATTCGATTCTTTCGTGAGATCATCTTGGCCGTCCAGATCTACGCTCGTCATGCACAGATCCAGTCCTCATAAACTTGTTTACTAATTCGCGAATAGCCTGGTCTCTAGGGCCTGTTTTACGAAACCTTCTCTCAAACTTTTCTCTAATTTCATTGCACTTCATGCCTTTTATCCTGCATGTTACTACATAAACCCGTTCTTGCGCATTCATCATCAATGATATGGGTCTGAAAATAAAATAAAATAATTAACAAAAATCGTGTAAAGCAATTGAAATATTATAAATACATGAATTTTGTATAACAATGCACATACCATTATGCCAATATAACAATTGTTTAAAATCCCCCTATTTCACCAAAATAGATGGTTACTTTAGAAACACCCTGTATAAGACCAAACCACCCTCTGCTTATCCACTCTGATACGGATACATTGTATAGCTACTTAACTTGTACAATCGCCTTGTGTTTAAAAACACTTCAACCCTTCATAAATGAATGCGAAACTTCACTTTTTTACGTGGAGGTCGAAATGTGACGATAAAATCCACACTAATAGACGGAGTTTATTTCCACAACAGTTTCGATGCCCACTGTTCGTTTTTCTGTATCCACCCGAAGAGGATGCCAGTGGGCATCGAAACTGTTGTGGAAATAAACTCCGTCTATTAGGGTAGGTTTTATTGTCACGCTTCAACCCTTCATTTAGAACTGCTTTATTAATGCTTACTCGATTCCTGATATGCCTATTCCGCTCATAATTTGTGTTGTTTAAAACGCCAAAACCATTGTTCACCTTAGACGTACCCTCATGATTTATGCTTTCTTTTAATCTAAACTAATTTTTCAAAAACCCAAAGAACTCTATTTGTCTTCCAAAAGTCGACTACCATATAAAGTAGGCTAGTTACTTTTCTACATAAATGTAATCCATCCATACTGTAAAAATCCCTCTTATCAATAAAATTACCCTTTAAATCGAGAAACTCAATTCCTTCTTGCCTACAAAGCTTTTTAACTTTATCATTTATTGCCCAATTCTTGCCAGAATACCTACTACAAAACACTTCCACTGCTTATTTTTTAAACATTAATCAATTCTCAATACCTTCATTTAATTTCTTCTGAATTTCCATTTAACAGAAATCTACCATCTATGTCCTTACTAGATGGTGGCAGTAAAAGTATAAGCCATTAAAATAAAATTAATTTAATGAACGGCGTTTTGAACGTTTTCGTGCCTCTATCTTGTGGCTTAATTTTACAACTATGTCCTAAAGACCGTAACGTCGCTCACTAATTTTTTTTATTGTATTTTAATGGTTTGTACTTCGCTTTTATTTATTTTTTCTAATTGACAGTATTACATCCTAGAATACATCTTTTCCTGCGAGTTTTCCTTCCCTTACTACAAAACTTTGTCCTGATTACTAATTATATTGTCACAACTATCGTAAACTCTCACTTTATCTCTTACCTAGGGCTACGTCGTGGCCAGTGTCATAACACCGCTTTCCGTCGATCATCGACGTTAAGCGATATTGGGTCTGGGTGCTAGTTGGGTGGTAGACAGTCCTCTGCGTCCAGATTATGTAGCGATCCGTGGTTCGGATCCCACGTAAAACTGTAGGTTCTCTCTGTCATATAATCTTAGATGTTGCGAAGGAGGTTAAACAGCCTAATCTTTCCCCACCCCCTTCCCAAACCCTTGGGTAAATTGCCAAATATTTATATCTGTTGTTAGTTGCTACCATTTGATTTTCTCTCTAATCGTATTCTTTGCCTGTTGACTTTTGACTTGGTGTCATTCATCAAAGCTGATTTTACCTAGACCTGCATCCTTGTTACTATGCTTAACCTCACTAGGATTTGCATTAGTGTTTCCTCTATTTGCTCATTTTCAAGCTTAACTGTATATACTAATCTACTGCTACATTATCATTTTCACAGTATATCTGTAAAGATTGCTAGTTTATTTTGAATGTGGGAGATTCTCATTCTCAATGCATTAGACATCGAAAATGCATAAAGAATACTTGTTCCTTCTTGGAGCATTTCTTATTGCAAAGATTGTGTGACCTTGTGGCTCATGGAATATGTGTGAATTTTGGGAGATATACGTATTTGGTTTCAGATCCCTAAACGGATTGTTGGCACGCAATGAATTGCCAATAGCAATACTTTATTTTTGTTTTTCCTTTCCATCTTATTTAAGTGCGGTTATTGCACTCACAAAAAATATTTTATTAGTTTCTAGGAAACAATTGTCAAATATGTTGGTACTGAAGAAGACTCCTTTAAATGATACGGATTGCAGTTGTTTGTTTTGATGGAATTGTTTAACCTCCTTCGCAACATCTAATATCATATAATGGAAAGGACCTATAAATTTACGCAGGGTCCGAACCACGGGTGGCTGCATAATCTAATGTGGACGCGGAGGACGGTCAGCCATCCAGCTACTATTACCAGAGGTGGTAAAAAGTAGGGGAGAACGGGAGCATTGCTCCCAGAAAGTTTTTGATGTAACAAAGTTTTGGACAAAACGAAAAACCTAAGGGCGATTATTACCAAAAGTTTACCAAAAAACTTACTGAGAGAATAGCACCTTTTCGTATTGTCTATGAAAAACTTTCTGCCATTTGAAGTTTTTATCAGAAAATTTCCTCGCAAAACTGGCATCAATAGAAATAGCAATACTAATAGTTATAATAATAGTAATATGCCAATAGCAATACTAATAGGCACGGTAATATTCATAGAAAAAGCAATAATTTTAGTGTATGTTTTGCAGAAAGTTTTCAGGTCAGTCTTGATGCTCACAGAAAGTAAAACATTTTTTCTACCACTGCTATTAACCAAATCCAGTATCGCTTAATTTCGTTGATCGATGGAAAGCGGAATTATGACATTGGACACGACGTAACCCATACAGACTAACAGACATATATGACCGGTCGCAGGTGTATGTGTATAAACTCCATCATGTCTGCGCATGTGCATATTAAATTCGAATGAAGACCCAGTATTGTGCAGTAGCAAACTAAATTGAAAGCTCTTTAGACTGGTGATGTAGGAAGTGAAAGGAAGTCACAGAGCGGACATAAATTAAGCGTATTGTTAATTGTCGCATGAACGCCCGGTACCTTAGTGGTTATGGTTCCGGACTCCGAGCGGTGTGGACCTGGCATCGGGTGGAATTGAGTTGGCCGTTTACTCTGTTTCTGCTCTAGCTCAGGTGACCTTTTGTGCAAACACACCCCTACGTCGTGAGGAAATGAGCTTCTTAGGTGTTACTTGTTACCTTGGTTAATTACCGCATTAGTCGCTGGTCAAGACAAAGATTACATGAAACTTGATAATGTTATAAATATTCAAGTGACAGATGCAGTACAATTGTTCTGATTATTTAATGTGAAACCTTGTGATTTAGAATACTGTACCACTGGCAGTATTTATTTTGAATTTGAGTTTTTTGGATTTACAGGAAGTGTTCTAAGAATTTGGGACAGCAATGGAAGAAGGGAGTGCCAGTGGAAGTGGTACCAATGGCTTACTCCGTCGTCAAGTTGAACATTGAAAAGGAACTAGGTGGAAAGGCTGTTTTAAGAGAAGCCAAAGCTAAAGCTGTAAGTTAACGTACACAAACCAAGATCGTTTAGATTTGCCCCGCGACATTTTAACCACTGGTTTCCCCGTATAAAAAAGGATTCCAATAATTGAGAGAGATTCTACCCTGGATCCATTAAACTTAAGGTTAAAATAAACCACTTTGTTAGTGCAAAATCAGCACTCACTCACTCACTCACTCACTCACTGGTGTTTACAAAAACTTTTAAGGTAATAGGTAATAAAGAACAACTAATGAAGTCTGGAAAGAACTAATTTTATCATTGCTTATATATGTGCAACAGATAATGCTGTGATAATCGAGTAAGTCTTGGCAACGTAAGTAAATAATAGTGATCCACATGATGAAAATTGAGTTCATGAAGAAGAATTTTGTTTTTTAGTAATTTACTAGTTTCTTGTATGCTTGAATGCAACACCAAAACACTATTCATGAGAAGTGATTACAGTTTGAAGGATATAGAGTGGTTTTGAAAGGTTTTTTCCTTTTAATTTCAGCTTTTAATTCTCTAACTAATTTTCAATCCTTCGTTAAGAATTTTAAAGGCAAAATTTATAGAGTTTCGTAAGCCGACCGAAGGTCGAGGTGAACTCTATTAGGTTTCCTTTCGTGTGTTGAACATTTGTTGTGGTGGTCTAGTTCCGGGATGACCAACTTCTTTAAGCTCATGGGCCAGTTTCTTACCTAGACTAGTCTGAAGGTCAAAGCTAATTGTTATTGTTATACTTTTAAGGACATCTAAATCAAACTCCGATGAATCCTACTCGTATTTGCTCTGTTATTTGTGCCTTTTCTCCTCGTTTTAAAATCACTATTTAGTAGTAAACTAACTATTAACGAACGTAAGAAACTTTGCCCTGTTATTTTAGTGTAAAAATTGTAATAACTGATGTGGAGATCCTCGTGTAAATAGAAATGCAACTTTAAAGAGTGACTTACCCGGACTGGAGAAAATACCTTCGCGGGCTGCCAGTTGGCTATCTGTGTTCAAGTTTTACATTTTCTAAAAGATTATTGAAAGATTATGCAATGCATGGTTAACATGAAAGTTATTTGAGAAATTGCTGAAATTGTTTTTGCAACTTAAGGGTCCCCCTCCCCCCCTATATATTGAGTCTCTACTCTAAATAATTGCCACATAGCCCAATTTCATGCAGTGATTAAAGAAAAATGTCTTATTTTTTATCGTAAACATTTATTAAATTAAAATTTACAAATGAAATAATAATAATAAATATCTTAAGTTTAAAA
This sequence comes from Bathynomus jamesi, assembly GCA_023014485.1. NCBI lineage: Eukaryota > Metazoa > Arthropoda > Malacostraca > Isopoda > Cirolanidae > Bathynomus > Bathynomus jamesi. Next base: position 109,376 of record JAJOZX010010143.1, read on the forward strand.
GTTATAATAATTGTAAAAGTTTAGGTAAAGCCTAAAACGGGTCTGAAATTCCACGGTTTAGGGCTCAATAGCGGGTCTTTCCCATATGTGGTCGGTGGGTGACAGTATTAAATTGTAACGTAAACATAGCTCAAACCCAGTCGGCTCACCTACCTTGATAGCAGTGGCGTGCGGTCCATGGAAGCAAGGGAAGCAATGCTTCCCTATTCAAAGAAAGAAGAAAATGCTGTATTATACTTTAAAGTTTAAACAGTTCAATATGTGTTAATAATTTGTACAAAATCATTTTATTATACTATTTATAGCATTTGATTGGTAATCAGTTGGATACATAGTATATACATTGGTTGCCGTTCGTGCAAAAACCTTTAAGAAAGCCGACGCAAAAAATCTCGAGTTGGACAACAATTGACGAAATGCATCCTTTTTCCCAATGACTTTCGCTTTTTTTTTTACTGTTACAAATTGTTTCTTTCCATTCTAAAAACTCATTTAATGTTTAATAATGTAGTATTTATTGAATACAACAAGTTTCATATATTTTTTCTACTAAAAAATTCCATGGCCATGTTAAGCGAAAAAGAATATATATTTATCGTTATCCTTCCCTATGTCAAAAAGGAAGCAATTTAGAAATCGCTGTCCAGATCTTATAGTTAATTTTCTTGAAATATCTGGCAACTTTACGTGCTGTCTGCTGTCATTCTCTCATTTAAAGCGAATACGTAACTACACTAGAAATGCGCAAGGGTAAGAAAGGCTTGCAAGTTTAGCTTTAATCTCAATTGAGAAAAAGCTTCTTAAGGCTATGAAAACCGATGCCTTTTACGAAGAAATAATAGATATATTTAATAAAAAAGAAAGAAGAATAGAATTAACCTATAAGTAAAGTAGTAGTGATATATGTGTTTTGTTTTTATTATATACGAGTATTTTAAAGTTTTATTTTTATTTTATATAATCTTTGTTGTTTTTGCTTGAATTGCTTCCCCTTGACGAAAAATCACCGCACGCCACTGCTTGATAGTATTCTATTTTTTGTTCATTTTATATTTGTGTAAAGGCGCCTGATAGCTCAGTGGTTATGGTGTCGGACTGAGCGATGAGGCTGTGGTTCGCTCCCGCCTGTTGGCTCTTGGGTTGAGTTGGGTTGGCTGCTTACCCTGTTAATGCTGGAGCCAAAGGCAACCCTTAGGGTACACACCCCAACGTCACAGAGGCATGAGCTTCCTGGATGTTAACTTTATTTTTATAGCGAAGGTTTTCGTTTCAGGGTCCGGTAGTGACTGATAACGGGAACTTTATTTTGGACTGGATGTTTGGAGAAGGCGTCTATGATTGGGATCGAATTAATCGATACATCAAAATGATTCCCGGTAAGTTTTTTCGCCTCTTGCATCTTTTCTACAGCGATCCCATTCACGCTGGGGAAAGCGGATTAACCTCGGTCTGATTAAAGTGTAGTGTGAACGCTGAAAATCAGTAGCTCCACGATACGTGGGTGGGAATGGGTAATTTTGTCTACTCTTCAGCGAACTAGATCAACCAGAGATTATGGATTATAATTTTTTGTAGACTTTTAATTAAGCGTGGCTGTAAATGACTTAAGTCCTTGATAGCATCAGTTACCATACCAAGAAAGAGGGAAAATGTCAAGGCTTTAATTATTTGCCTACAGACTTTCATAAATGTAAACGATTCAGGTTCAAAATGAGGACAGAAATGAGTCTGAATTATCTCCTAATCAGATGATCGTAGAGAAAGAGGAAACTTTAACTCAAAATAGAGTTAGTTTTTAATTTAAAATTCAAAATCTTTATTCAGAAAATAATACAAGTGCCAGTTTTACAATTTTTACATATTTAATATGACGTTAATACAGTACTCTTGACTTAAGTCTTAACTGAATATGCCCTTGGAAGCATGGAGGTTTTTTAGGCAAAATTAATATAATTTACTTTATTACATAGAAAAAGTTAGTGGCAAGTGATAGTAACAGTGATAACAAAAATAATAAGAATAATAATTATAATAAATACAATATAAAGTTTACAAAATGTTATGTAATTTTAAATTAAGTGATTTATTGTATATTTAGTACAAAATAAATGATTCTTAATAAAAAAAAATATAAAAAGAATAAATTACAAAATTAAAAGTGCTTAATGAAATTAGCATATTTTAAATAGTTTATTATAAAATGGGAACTTCGTTACTATGTAAAAATGACAGTAGCGAATTTATACATCAGTAGGAGCTAATGAGGTCCTTTTTTAGTGATGAAGCCTGCCTGATATGCGTGGGAATTGCATTCCGTACATCTGCTCCTTTGAAAGATAGTGCATTTCCTGCAGTTTCTGTTGTATAGTTAGGTTCGTGTATAAAATCAGAGGGCAGTCTGGTGTTATAACGGTAGTGTATTTGATAGTGGGGGTAAGTGCTCTTCGATTGGGTGATGTATGTTTATTTTTACTTATAACTTTGAACATATTGATAGCAATATTGAATTTGTATAAGTCATTTATTTTTAAAATATTTAGCTCTTTAAACATTGGGGAAGTTTGACTTCGTCTGTTATTATTATTATATTATATTATTATTATTATTATTATTATATTATTATTATTATTATTATTATTATTATATATTATTATTATTATTATTATTATATATTCTTCGAGTGTGTTTGCGGACATTTTTTATGAATTACGTCCAAAGGATGTTTATATATTTCTTTGAACAACCTGATGATGTAATGCAATATAATAAATGTGGGTGGATGAAGGAATAATAGGAGGAATGCGTTTTGACGAAGGGTCTTTTTTAGTTTAAATAATATGAAGAGAAATATTGATATTTTGGATAGGATATGTTGTACATAACTTTTGAAATTTAGTTTTTCGTCTCAATTAATGCCAAGTACTTTAACCTCATTCACCCTTGCAACGGTAATATTTCCAATTTTTATTTGACAGTTTGTATTGATGTTTTGTGGTAATAATCGTATAAGATGACATTATCAGGTTCAATGAGTTTTTATTAGCGCACATCCATTTATACACATTTTCTAATTGCCTGTTCGTCTCATTAATCAGAAAGTCTGAGTTATGATGGGAAGAAGTAAGTGTGGTATCATCCGCGTATTGTACGCAATTTAATGTGGTTGAGAGAGGAAAGTCGTTGACGTGAATTGGAAATAATAAGGGGTCGAGAATAGATGCTTGTGGGACTCTACTAGTTAGCATCGCCTTGTCGGATGAATTATTTTAATCTGGTGTACTGATGACGATTTGACAGATAGGATTTAAACCAATCGAAGATATTTCCTCTTATTCCGTGTATGTGAAGTTTATTCAATAAGATTTCACGCGAAATTGTATGAAATGCTTTTGGCAAGTCGAGGAAGATCAAGGCGGTATGTTTTTCACTATTTAAGTTCTGATACACATTTTCTCATAGTATGTTTATGGCATTTTCCGTTGTATGTCCACCTTTAGACCCAAATTGCGTTTTAGTTAAAATATTTTATTTGCTTAAGAATTTAGTAAGTTTATCGTACACAGTTTTTCAAATACTTTACTTAAAGTTCACGATATGGAAATGGGGCGATAATTGGATTGGGTGTTTGGGTTTCCAGACTTAAATACGGGGCATACTTTGGTTTCTTTTAGACTGTCAGGGAATATACTTAGTGTTACTAATTTATTCATTAGCTTACTGAGTGGTATTGCAATTTCATCGGATATGTTAGAATCTTTATTTTTTAGGTTTTTTATTGCTAGGGAGGTATCGTATGGTAGGATTGTATCAAAGAAAAATGAGTTTGGATTTGGTTGTGGCATGTGTCGTCGTTAGTGAGTGTCTGTAATTGAGATCGAGGCTGCAGTATTGGAGCCGATATTTGCAAAGAAGTTGTTTACTAAATTGTCTATGTTCTTTGCGGACACTAAGAATTTTCATCTTGCGTGAGGAAGGACGAGGGATTTGTTTTAACCAACCTTCTCCGTGTTAATTAACTCTTTCAGGGGTTAATTAACCCCTTTTGGGGTTGGATTTTTGTTCATCAATTTTTTAACGATAATGATCTGCTTTTGCTTTTTTAATGATTGCATTACGTCTGTTAAAGTACTTTTTTAAGTCTGTTCGGTAATAATATCAGTTTTCCATAATTTGAAGAGAGTATGCTCGCATTTAATATTGACAATGAGTGTCCTCGGTGTGAACCACGACCTGGTCTGGAGTGTGTTCCACGAGCAGCAGTTACATCCGTTTCATCGTCAGAGAGTCCAGGCATTACAAACCCGTGTAGCATGTGGATTTGCGTGCGCCCACACGTGAGAATTGTGCATGTTAAACACACCCTCACGTGTGAAACAGGCCTCATCTGAGAACAGCACATAAGCCGGAAAATTAGGCTGCACCGCTGTCTGCTGCAGAAACCAGCGTGCAAATTCCACACGAAGAGGGTAATCCCGAGGTTGTAATGCCTGGACTCTCTGACGATGAAACGGATGTAACTGCTGCTCGTGGAACACACTCTAGACCAGGTCGTGGTTCACACCGAGGATACGTGCAACACCTCGCGTGCTTGCGCTTGGATTGTCCTCAAATCGCCGTAGGATTTCTTCTTCCATGTCAGGAGTGCGCACGTTTCTCTCCCGACCAGTGTCATGCATGTTTGCATGGAATGTTCCAGTTTCTCGCAGTCGCCGATGCAAATGCGCAAACGTTTGGTGGTTTGGCACACGTCTGTTTGGGAAGCGCTGTCGGTACAACCTCACAGCAGCTCTTCCGTTTCCATTGGCAGCCCCATACACCATATGCATGTCAGCCATCTCAGCAGTCGCGAAGCGCTCCATGTTACGCGTACTACGTCCGATTTAAGAATGCCCGCGGCAAGCGCGAGTCTAGCCCACTTCACCTTTTAGCCAATTGCAGCGGCGCCCTCTCGCGCCGAATGGTGACGTCAGCGGACATACACTTATAGACGAAAAGGGTTTGTCTTGGTGTTGCCTATCCCCCATTACAATTTGTACAAAAAGTTTTCAAACACCCTGTATATGTATATATATATATATATATTTTTTTTTTTTTTTTTTTTTTAGTTCAGGAAGAACCGATTCGCCTCTATTTAAAGGGCATATCTCAGCGGAAAAACAAAGAAAAAGTGAGAGGAAAGACAGAGGAAAAAGAAAGGGTGGAGGGGACAGTCGAAGTGGAAAAAGACCAAGGACTGCAGGGTCGAGCCCCATCATCCTTGGGTGCTAGGGCCGGGAGGGCGCACGTGAAACCTCCAGGAACAAGCACGTACAAACGAGCACAAAGAGCACTCAAGAGCACGAGCTTAGAACCCCCTTGCGGGGATATATATATATATATATACCTTTTCCTCTTTGCTGTTCCGTGCGTTGGTCTCTCTTCACAGGATCACAGGAAGGTCAAGCTGGTGGCCCCGCCTCTAGGTCTGGCTTGGTGGAGGAGCGAGTTGCTTTCTTGCGCTCTCCACCGTACATAGCCAGGTACACCCGGCTCATCTGGTACCGTCCTGAGCCAGGCATATAGTCTTCTCTTGAAGACTTCAACTTTGACACCTGTAACGTTTCTGAGGTCCTTTGGAAGCTGGTTAAAAAGTCTTGGCCCTCTTACAACCAAGCTATTTTCCTTCAGTGTTGAAGAGGTCCCTTGTCGGGCCTTTAATTTGGGAACACTACACATTCTGCCTTTTCTATTTTCCAGTGTTGTTTGAATGGTAATTGGGTTTAGTTTTATGTTTGGTACCAGTTTTTCGATCATTTTCCATATGTAGATTATGGTGTACCTCTCTCTTCTTCTTTCCAGGAAGTACGAATTTAGTTTACGTAGTCGTTCCCAGTAGTTGAGTTCTTTGCAGCCATCAATCTTGCCTATGAAATGTGTGTGCGTTTCTTTTAGTTTATTAGTTTCTTCCTTTTTATATGGGGACGTCAAAACTAAGAAGTATTCAAGTTTTGGTATAATCAGTGTTTTTAGCAGGGGAATCATTACTGTCCTGTCCCTTCTTTTGAACGTTCTTAGTACCTGTCCCGCGACTCCTTTTGCTTCATTTATCGCTATCTAATTTTGTGTTTCGAATTTCGCATCATCGGTCATTATTACTCCCAGATCGATCGCTTTCGTGCTTCTCTGAATTTCCTGTCTATCTGGAGCACAATATGCAGTCTAAGTTCCTCTTTTCTACCATATCCCAAGAGCTGAAATTTCTCGGTGTTAAATGTCATGTTGTTGTCTTCTGACCATTTGTATATTTTGGTCGTGTCCCTCTGCAAGGCCTCCACTTCATTTACATGTCTGTTAGCGTGATAATGAACAGGAGTTTTGACGACCTCTAGACCAGTGATTCCCAACGTGGGGCGCAATTTGAATATTTTGGGGGGCAATTTGAAAATGCTACAATAAAATGAAATTTATACATAATAATTTTTATAAGTAAATATATTTTAAAATTTCAGTAACATATAATTATTTTTATTTGCAACATTTTTACACGACGACAATAATTCCATATTTTACTTAACAATCTAACATGTTGATTCAAAGACAAAGATATTTGGCTTCATTACATTTCTGGAATTATGTCAAAAGAATATTTCTGCAAGAAAATATACCCAGTTATATTGGCTAAATAAGTGTGAGGTAACTGATGATGCTTTACTTGTCATTGTGGATCATTTGAAAATATTGGCCTGTGATTTAAATTGCAGATTTTCTGATTTAAAAGAAATGAGTTTTCATCTTGGCTAACTCAGCCATTGCTAGTGGACCTATCTGAAGTGGGCATGAAGTACCAAGAAGAACTGACTGACATACAAAATGATGAGTCTGTTAAAACTATATTCAAAGTAAAAGGAACCATGATGTGGCTCTATGATGAGACCAAGACTAAATACCCAAATTCAACTCGTTTGGCGAGAGAGCTACTGTTACCATTCCCATCTTCATATTTGGTGGAATGTGGTTTTAGTGCTGTAAGTGACTTACTACAGAAAAAAAGAAACCGACTGGATATCACAAAACGAGGAGACTTAAGACTGAAGCTAACTAAGTTAGTGCCTGAAATCAAAACCATTTGTAGTAAACATCAAGCTCAAGGATCTCACTAACTTGAGATTATCAAACTTTGAATTTGCTGTATTTTTACCTAATAATGTGAATTTAAAGTGGTATTATTGATTAAATTACTTTTTTGTGAATTTAAAATTGCAACTTTTCAACTGAAGTTTTATTTCAAGGAAATAATAGGTACTTGTGGGTTATCTGTCGCCGCTTTTTAATATACCTATTGGTTATCTGTTTCCACTTTTTACTTGTGGGTCATTTATTTTTTAGTTAGGTTAGGTTAGTGTGTGGTTAGGTTAGGTTAGCCTAGCCTAGCCTAGCCTAGCCTAGCCTAGCCTAGCCTAGAGCAAACCAAGATCGGCGGCGAAGGAATAGTGGTTGAGATCGATGAGAGCCTGTTCACGAGGCGTAAAAACAATGCCGGACGCATTTTACCACAACAATGGATGTTCGGAGGAATTTGCCGTGAAACAAACGACTGCTTCATCGTTCAAGTTCCCAACCGCTCTGCTGCAACTCTCTTGGCTGCCATTGTGGAAAACATCGCCGAAGGTTCCATTATCTACTCCGACAGCTGGCGAGGATACACCATCTTAAGACCTACCTGGCCGAGTTCATGTGGAGGAGCAAGCTACCCGCTAGTGTCGACCCATTCGACGGCATCCTGGAGGCCATCGCCGCGTTCATGCCACCCGAATAATATGATTAATGTTAATGTTTGTTATTTTGAGAAATAAAAATAATTTAAGAAAAAAATAGTATATTTTTGTAAAAATGGCAACATGATAACACACATCTGTATTTGTGAAAAAGTTGGAAAATTAAATTAAAAAGTGGCGACAGATAACCCACAAGTACCAAATAATATAGTTAGCTTCAATCTCAAGTTTCTTGACTCATATTTAATGTAACTCATATTGAATGTACTCATATTATTGAAATTTAAAATTATAACTTTTCAACTGAGAAATTTTATTTCAAGGTAATAATTTAGTTAGCTTCAACGTCAAGTTTATTTACTCATATTGAATGTACGGTAACTCATATTAAATGTACTCATATTATTGTAAATTTTAAATAATACCTTTTCAACACCAAATTTGTTTTTATATTAACGGGGGGCATCAAATTTTTTGAGGTGTCGAGGTGGGGCATGGCGCAAAAAAGGTTGGGAGCCACTGCAGTCTAGACGTTCTCTGAGGAAGTTGTAGGTCCATTTTCCCACTTTTCCTGTTATTCCTATATTTTCATTTTATGTGCTATTATACCGTGATCACATTTGTCGAAAGCTTTTGCAAAGTCCGTGTATATGACATCATAGTTGTCATTACCTTCCAATGCATCTAGGATATTGTTGAAGTGTTCTATTAGTTGTGATAGGCATGATCTACCTGATCGGAATCCGTGCTGATTTTCGTTGAATCTTTCCAGTGTCTCGAAGAAATCATAAATTTTCTCTCTAACTATTCTTTCAAATACTTTGGTGAGGTGGAACGTCAATGACACTGGTCTATAGTTCTTTGCTTGAGATCTATCCCCTCCTTTATATATAGGGACAATGTTTGCTCTTTCAAGATGCTCGGTTTGCTGAAAAGTAATGCCTGCACTCAAATTTTAAACGGGTTGAAGGATTTTATCGAAATAAAAGCAGATAAGTACCTTAGTTTATTCTTCAAAACGATACATTTACTTTTCTATAAAATCACCCTTTACCTCGATATTTACGCCAACGATAAATGAGTTTTTGAAATCCATCCCGGTAAAATTCGGAGCTTTGACTACGAAACCAAAATTTCACAGCGGCCTTACCTTCTTTGTCAAACTCGTAGCGATTTCCACGGAGATGTTCTTTAAGTTTAGGAAACAGGTAAAAATCGTATGGTGCTAAATCGGGGCTATATGGCGGATGCGACAAGACGGTGAATTGCAAATCCTAATTGCTTCTCGCGTTTGAACACTGGTGTGAGGCCGTGCGTTGTCATGGTGAACAATGACTGCGTTTTTGTCGGTGCGAACCCTCCTGATCCGTTTTTTCAACTACTTCAGTTTCAATATAACGTGCGGAGTTCATTGCTGCCCCTCTTTCCGTAAAGTCTTCAAGAACAACATTGATATCCAAAAAAAACAGTCATCACCACTTTTCCAGCTGATTTTTTAACTTTGAATTTTTTTTTGGTTGCGGTGGATTTTTGTGCCGATATTCCATGGATTGACGTTTATTTTCGGGGTCACAATGGTGGACCCACTTCTCGTCTCTTGTCACAATGCTGTGCAGAAATTCATCTCCATTTTCGAAGCGCTGCAGATTTTCTTGGCAAATGCGTAGTCTCTCAGTTTTCATCTCGGCAGTGAGCATGCGAGGCATCCATCTGGCGCAGTCCTTTCGGTAACCGAGAATACTGATAGTGTGTTCCACTCGTTCTTTGGAGATATCGAGCATTGCAGCAATTTCATTTTGTTTAATGCGACGATTTTCACGAATCAGTTTGTCAATGTAGTTCCGATGAGATTCGAGGGTTGCCGTTACAGACCTTCCACTTCGCCGTTTGTCTCGCAAATCTTCTTGCCCTGTTTCTCCTTCTTTACACTGCCTCGCCCAACGTCGAACGGTACTCGCATCAACACACTGTTTGCCGTACACAGCTTGCATTCGCCGATAAATGTCTGTGGGAGCAACACTTGAAGCGAACGTCTTTACTCCTTTCTATTGTAATCGATACTGAACCAACGTGTGGAATGAGTGTAGGGCTATATTAGGCTGTAACACAAAACTGGTTTTATCTGGTTACCTCTACACAGACAGGAATGGGGTGGGGATATCAGGTTACAACACAAAACCGGTTTTATCTGGCTACCTCTGCACAATCCAGAATTATTCAAGTGGAGGCATTACTTTTCAGCCCACCCTCGTGTATATATATATATATTATATATATATATATATGTGTGTGTGTGTGTGTGTGTGTGGTGTGTGTGTGTGAAATGAAAAGGTTTATTGGCAGACTATAGTCCATATGACAAATATTATTAATACAATGACAGTTCATATACTAAGGATAGAAATATATATCGGGTGCGGCAAAAATAACGCCCTTTTTAGTTTATTCTCTTTTATTGAAGGAAATAAATCAATTACAGCATTTTAAGAGAAATAATAAGGTTTTTAAGAAAAATACAGCATTTTAAGAAAATTTATTTATTCAGAATTTCTGTGAAAATAAAAGAAACAAAATGATACAATATAAAACTAAAAAATTATACTGTATAAAACTATAAAGATACAATTATTAAAAGGGCGTTACTTTTGCCGCACCCGGTACAATTGATTAGAAATAATACTGCACTGTCTAAGTTAAGTGGAGCTACAGACGTTTTCGTACCAAGAAGTCCATAGCTTAGAGGATAAAATGGCAGGACTCATGGATAGCTTGGATGATCGGGTTGGTTTTTTAATTCTTTGCATTAGACTGTGTTGAGCACGTCTTGTTACCTCCGGGAAGCTCGGGACATTGCGGGTGGCAAACATTTGCGAAGCTGAGCATCTCGGGGGGTAATTTATGTAAGAGTCTAAAAGACCTGTTGTATAGCAAATTTAGGGTTCTGCCAGAACCTTTTTTATAATTCACCCAGAGTTGCTGACCGTATATATTACTGCAGAAAGTACGAAAGAGTGTCTCTTTAGCTTCACTTGTACGGAATCGAAAGTTCTTTATGGTCATATTCGCTTTAGCACACAGGCTTCGAGATTTCTTATATCCGAGTCATCACTCAAGGAGCTCGTAATAGTTTGACCCAAATACTTAAACTCTTGTACTTCCTCAATTACCTCACCATTCATTTTAAACCTTATATCAGCTGGCTGATTACAGCTTTTAGGATGAAATTGCATAACCTTAGTTTTTGTAACATTAAAAAGAATATCATGTTTCTGCAAATACACTTCGCAGACGTTTAGTAGCCGATCCCAGACCTTTAACAGAGGGACTTATTAACACCATATCATCAGCATAAACTAAGTTATTTATCCTTGTGTTATCTATACAACATCCCACTGTTGCCTCATTAAGTGAAGCAATTAATCCGTCAATATACAGTATACATTAAACAGCATAGGGGAGAGCATGTTTGATATTTATAACTACACTTGTTATTTCCAATTTCCACAGCCTGTCACTCAATTTGAATTTTATGATTCTTTTGTCAGTCTCATTATTATTTTTACCGACTCGATGTGTCCGCGTAATGACATTTTCAGGAGTGTTTATACGAAAGTTTTTTTTTTTATGGCGTTTCTGACAATTTCAGCGAAGTTTTCACTCGGGGTTGCCTTGAGGGACTCCAGGTCCACCGATAAAGTATAGGGTTTTGTGAAGTTCCTGTTTGAGGTCGGAAAGGTTACTTTCACGTACAAGCAGTCTTCCACCAGTGATTGATTTTGTGGTTTTGTCATTTCTTTAATTCTTTAATTCATAATTAGCATGAGCACGTCATCAAAAGGAATAAAGGCTTCCTACTTGATTGTGAAATATCTCGTTCTTCTGCGAAGATTTGGAATTTTTTTTAATTGTGATTATTGGTAATTATTCTGTGAAGAAGGTACTTATTTTACACACACACACACACCACACACACACACACACACACACACACATATATATATATATATATATATATATATATATATATATATATATACAGGGTGTCCGAGAATTATCTGTACAATTTTTGGCTTATTAAAAGTCAACCATGAAGTGTAGAAATTCCAGTGTTGTCCCATTTTACAGAGAATCTCATTGTTTTTTCTGATACCAAGTTTTGACAAGTTTTTTAGAAATTCCAGTGTGTCGGAACATTATCTGTACAATTTCATCTTTTAATAAAATACTTGATAACACACGTAAAATTCTTAAACAAGATTATTTAGAATCTGTATTTTCAAAAGTTTCTTTTATTAAAGTAACGTGGTTACAAACATTCGATATGTGCACCATTAGTGATTTGCAAAACATCCAATCGATACTCCAAATGTTGCCATGTACGCTGCAGCATATCCACATCAATTCGCTCAATAGCAGCTGTGATTCTTGCTTTTAAATCATCAATGTCTGTCACCCGTGTACATTTCTAAAAAAACTTGTCAAAACGTGGTATCAGAAAAAACTTAGAGATTCTCTGTAAAATGGGACAACACTGGAATTTCTACACTTCATGGTTGACTTTTAATAACAGCCAAAAATTGTACAGATTGTACGTCTGTGTGTGTATGTATGTATATATATATATATATATATATATATATATATATATATATATATATATATATATATATATATAAATGGACTTAACCACCTTACTCCTTTGACGTACTGGGTATATCTTAAAACCATTGTAATGATTATGCATATTCTGCGCGAAGGAGTAAAGTGGTTAAGAATTTTCAATTTTTCAGGCGTGGTTGAGACGGGATTGTTCGTTAACATGGCGAAAAAAGCTTATTTTGGAATGGATGATGGGTCCGTCAAGCAGAGAGAAAAGTAAAAAGCTGATTCCGCCTTTCATTCCATATATTCCAAAGTTCTGTTACCCCTTAGATAGCATTTAAAACAACGTAGTCAAAGAAAACTTTGAGATCTTTCTATGTAATACTTTTTCTAAAGGGATTCTCGTTACGGGAAAGTGGTGGTTTTCTTTTCTTTGTACAAGTTACTATCGATATAAATTTATATTTTTTGAGTGATTGTTTTTTTATCCTAAATATAGAAGCTCATTTTATTTTCAATGAAGGACGAAATAAACGAGTGTTTCGTGTATGTTACAGGACGACTAGTTTGTGTTTACCGATATGATGATGGTGAGAGAAGATGAAATATGAAAGCGAGTACGGTAGTGGGATAGACAAAGGTTTCTGCATTTTGAATTTAAGTTTTCCAAGGTAAGTCGAAATTATCCAAAATTTTAAATAACGAGCTTTTAACCTTTCAGCTCCAAACCCTCCACAGAATTTTTTCAAATTATGTAACCCCTTAGTGTAGAAGCAGTAATGTTTCCTTTAACGTAGAGGAGGTACTGGCCAGCTCTGACGTCAGAGTACTCCGTTCTTGGGTGATATTCTACTGGCAGAGACGGGAAGTTCGATGAGAAATTTTTCTAGTCAAAGGTTAGAGCTCATTTGTTTTATAGGACTGAAGACATTGCGATGACAGTAATAATAAACTTCATTGCGGGTTACATTAAGGGAACAGATTTCCACTGATACAAATATTGTGAAGGTTAGAATCTCGAACTATACCTAGTGTCAAACAATTATACAGGGTGGTCCAAAAGCCCCTATCTATTTTGCTGAAATAATATTTTATTTTCTAAGGCCAAAGATGATGATGGATGTACATGAACGTGTGATGGTAATAACACTACGTATCGAAGGGAAGAAGTGTAAAGAAATTCCAGAAAAATTCGAAAGATTTCACGAGCCAGGACCTACAGACAAAGCAATTTGCGAGCTGGTCAATAAATTTAAAAGAACAGGATCTGTTCATGATGAGGCAAGATCTCGACGTTCAGGTACCTCTCGAGAAAATGTCGAATTGGTAAGAGATGCCTTTGAAACAAATCCTAGAATGCCAACTCTCTCAGCATCACGTAGACTGAGCATACCAAAAACGACAGTTCTAAGGATTTTAAAGTCAACATTAAAAGAGGAAAGTTACCATATTCAAGTTCTACATAAGTTAGTTACACGGAAAGGATTATCCAAGACGAGCCGCCATGTGCGCAGAATTGATTGAAAAAATTCATACGGAAAACTTAAACCACATTTTCTTCAGTAATGAGGCGACATTCCACACATGCGGAAAGATTAATGGACATAATTGCCGTATCTGGGCTAATGAAGAACCAACCGAGTTCTACGAATGGGGGAGAGATTTCCTAAAATTAATGTCTGGTTGGGTATGACAAGATCAAAGATTTACGGAACTTTTTTCTTTGCAGAAGCTACGGTAACAGGGCCACTTTATCTTGATATGCTTCAGCAGTTTCTTGAACCCCAGCGTCATTCAGATAGCATTCTCGACACCGTTGTCTTTCAACAAGATGGAGCTCCATGTCACTATGGAAACATCGTTCAGGCGTACCTTGATGAGCTCTTACTAAATCGCTGGATTGGTCGTGGTGGCCCTGGGTAGCACAATCTCCAGATTTAACACCATTAGACTTGTTTGCGTGGGGCTTTATAAAGTCTGAGGTTTACAAAACAAAAGTTAGACTCTTAAGAATGTGTTCCGCATTGCACTGGACAGATTTAAGATTTGCAGAGACACTGATGGTGTTCACGTTGAATCTTAGACCTAAGATTGATAATAAATATACATCTAATTGTTAGTTTTATCCTAAAATACTATTATTTCAGCAAAATAGAGGGGGGATCTTTGGACCACCCTGTATTATCGCGCTAGAAGTTTGAATGCCTAAACCATGAACTTAAACTATGATAGTTCAAACTCTGCGTCCAGACTTTCACAAGCCCATAAACCTTTCCGACACGCTAGCCTCTATCAAATGTTCGCGTAAAAGTTATTTTCAGTAGTGACGTCATTCCAAATTAATTTTTAAAACTTTTGAACAGTCGTTCAAACTTGACTACAGTATGTAAAGTTAAGACGTTAATACTAAACAATATCCTGTTTTGATATGCTCAATGTTTCACTAAGGAAACTACATTTTTTTACCTTTTAAAGGTTATCAGCATGTCGAGAACGACATTTACTTTTTCTCATGCAGTTGGTAGGAGCTAGCGTGCCGGAAAAGTTTCTCTCTTTTGAAAGTCTGGACGTGCGGCAAAAACTGTCCACTGAACAGCTGTTTAAATAAGCTAGTGTCCAGACTATCCATATAAGTCTGTGGCTTGAACTTTAAAAAATAAGAAACTACTATTTTTAGTGCGGGTGAGGTCGTTTGCTCGGAAAAGAGAGGTACTCGGTAGGAGGTAAAGGTTGGGGAACCCCCCTCGAGTGTAAGGCCATGGTAGCAAAATTATGAAATGACGAAGTGATACTTAACGCTCTTTTGATGCTAAAAATTAAGAAGAAAAAAAGAAATATCTCCAGTAAGTGGTGTAGAGCAGTTACATGTAGTGCAGTATTTGAGATTGCTTTTATCTTGTTGCTTCGCTGAACGACTAGCTTGGTATGGGAGATAAGTGCATGCATAGTGTGATTGTACTCCAAAATATTTCGGATTTTTTTTTTCGTTTATTTTGAGTAGGACCTGCGCTCATTGTATCGACATCCCCATTAACTTTACAGTCTAACCGAATCTAACCAACATTAATGCAACGTGATGAAAACTTGCCCGTAGAATGTGGATCTCACTCAAATATCCACCTCCCTTTGTAGACTTTTAGTCGAGGTGAAGAAATTTCAACAGTTTTCATGGCGTGATTAGCATGAACAGAAGTAGGGGAGTGAATAGTGGAATAGTAAATATAAATAATTAGTACAACTCGCATGAAGTGTACCCACCGTACATTCATAACCAGTATGGTACTCGCAAGAAAAATCTTTTCACATAAAAAACAAATAACCAGTGCATAATTGATCGACATTTCAATAAACTTTATAATCCATTCATGATGATAGTGAAAATACAAAGTTTTTATCGTAATTGTAAGTTAATAAAATTATAATTACAATATTAATGTAAACGTAAAATATGTCACTACATTTAAAGTTGATCATTAAATGAACTTTATATTCCATTACCGTAAATAGCTACACTTTTTGCATAGTTTAGTTCATGTGTAGTCGATGCTAAAAGTTTTGATCAATGTACGCTAGTATTTACTGGTGATCAGTAATAAATATGCTTGAAATTGTGTATCACCAAAGATTCTCATTCGAAGAGTGAAAGCGAGGAGGGCTCTTATGTGTAGGAAATGAGGATTTATCGATATTAAATAAGTAACGTATTCGTATTTAAAGCATTTATTAAAAGTAGCTTTTATTTCGGTTATACAGTATTACACTTCTCGTGAAGGAGAATGAAAGGATAAAAAGGCGTAGTTTACATTTGGGGTTTCTCTCTCACGCGCGCGCGCACGTACGTACGTCTGTGTGTATATTCCATGCAAAAGTTTGCTCATCCTTACTAAATTCTTGAAAATGTTTGAATTGTGATGCATTCAAAAAATAAGTGCTCAGGACATATTTATAAAGCTGCTACTATATATTTATAAAAAAAACTTGTAAAGGTAAAACTACATCACATAAAATGCGTATGATGTTTTTTTCTCAAGATTACACCACAAAAGTTTAGGCATCCTTCGTAACTCGTACAATCTTCTTTGGCTGGGATTACTTTATGCAGACGCTTCCTGTATATCAAGTTGAGGGAAAAGTATTGTCTGTTTTGGAACACTGAAATTAAAAGGAGCACACTTTTTTTTGTTTTTGTTTTATATCTATACATTAAAGTAAGATAGGTTATAATCACTTTAATTTGTTATATTATAAATATATATATTTTGTTCCTTTTTTATATTTTTCATATTTTTTCAGCATTCAAAAGAACAATGGCATCGGAGCAAATTCGAGTGTGCCTTTTGTAAGAGTTCAAACTTGAGAGTAGTGTGGTTCTGACTTCGCGCAAAATTTGTCAAGCATGGGGAAAGGACTCCGTCAGCGAACGTGATGCTCAATGATGGTTTCAGAAATTCCGTTTCGCTGACACGAGCCTTCAAAATAAACCTCACTCCGGAATTCTTTGGATGGAGTTCGCGTTTAGGCATCTTTGCAGGACGGGCATCCTTATCCAACCATTGACCCGAGCGTTTCACATTATTGTACAAGATCAATTTTCATCACACGTTACAATTCTTTCAAGAAATGGCTCATTGTTGTTTCTTAGCAGCAATGATGAGCAGATGGACAGCCGCTGAGTCTTGTTCTTTCGCTAAGTTCGTGAGGGACCCATTTATCCAGCTTCCTCACCTTCCCACTTTGCCGCAGATGATCGCAAACAGTTGTGTTATCCATTTGGAGTATCTGTGCGAGTTCTCGTGTGGTTTGACGTGGGTTTGACTCGACAAGCGCTCTCAGAATGTCATTGTCAATAGCCACCGGACGGTCGGAGCGAAGTTTATCTTTGTCTCGTGTCACCGAAACGGAATTTCTGAAACCATCGTTGAGCATCACGTTCGCTGACGGAGTCCTCTCCCCATGCTTGACAAATTTTGCACGAAGTTAGAGCCGCACTACTCCCAAGTTTGAACTCGTACAAAAGGCACACACACATTTGCTCCGATGCCATTGTTCTTTTGAATGCTGAAAAAATAAGAAAAATATAAAAAAGGAACTATATATTTATATACTTTTCCCTCATCCTGATACTTGTACCATCTTCTGGATTCATTCCTTCGGTAGCCGTGACTAATTTTCTTAACAAAAATGCCTCCAACTCTGTAAGATTCTTCGGATGTTTTGCATTGACTACTCGCTTCAACTCTCCCTACAGATTTTCGATAATAATTATCATTTTAGAATATCCCACCACGACCCATCTTCAAGTTCCTCACTGAAGGCACGTGGCTTTCATACAAAATCTACTGATACTTTGCTGAATCCGTTGCTCCATCAATTCGAACCAAATTTCCCGTCAAGGTACAAATGAGAGAGAGACCCAAAACATGATTGAACCGCCACTATGCTTCACTGTCGGGGTGATTCTCTTAAATATCTTCTTCCTCCAAACAAACTTCTTTTGATTGTAGCCAAAAAGTTTTGTTTTTGTCTCATTAGACCAAAGTATCTTGTTCCAGGACTTCAGAATCATCGAGGGGTTCCTTGGCATAAGTGAAACTTACAGCTTTATGATGACGGAGAAATGGCACTTTGTAACCCTGCCGTGTAGACAATTCATGCGAAGTGTTCTCTGCACCGTTGAGATGTCTTCTGAGGTACTTGCTCCTTCAAGTGACGACTGGAAGTCCTTGGCATTAAATTGGAGCTTCTCGGCAATACTTCGGACAATCATCTTTGTAGCTCTGGGGTAGGTTTCTGGTGGCTTTCCTGGTTTTCGGGGCTACATCGCATTCCGTTAGATCAGCGAGGTTAAGCGACATTGTGTTTGTTCAAAAACTGAATGACCGTCCTCTGCATTTAGATGAAGTAGCGACCCGTGGTTCGGATCTCGCGTAAAGCTGTAGGTCTCCACTACGTAACCTTAGCCGTTACGAAGGAGGGTGGACAACCCTAACATTAATAATATTCATGATCTTTGTAAGAAAGCAGACAGTACCAAACTGCAGCCATTTCTTTATGACGTCCCGATTTGTAGGGAGAGGTAGGTTAAGAGGCTTGGAATTTTTTAGCTTCCTTTTCCGGACTTGCGCACGTCGATATTATTGTTTCAAGTCTTCCGGAAACTCTTGAAAAACCCCTTGTTGGTTTGACATTGGATTAGACATTTGTACGGAAGGTACCTATTATCTTATATGAAATACAGTATGTATTTCCGAGTTTATACTTTGAATGGAAGTGTATATTGTACAAGTAAGCTCTGATTGCGACTGTATACTCCTGTGATGCATAGAGGACATTCTAAGAGTTACCGAGTTGAAAGATGTTAAACTTTGAAATGCACTCTTTTAAAAACGAGTCATTATCCATTTTTATCTGTTGTCGATCGATTTATCTTTATTAATAATGGTTTTTAAATGTATAGCAACAGCTTTATACATATTTCTGAACATCTGTATTACTTTGGATGCATCACAAGCCAACATTTCTGAGAATTTATTTACGTATATATAGCATATAACTCAATATATATATAAAAAATTTTGAAGATTAAATGTCGAGTTTTACGAGTAATTAAAATGTAATGCTTTTTTTTTTTTTACAATATATATACAGTATATATATAATAACAACTACACTTCAGATCATGCTGCTTATATTAGGTACATAGTATGAGGCATCGCGCGGCACAATGAAGAATGTGCCAAAACAGAGTTTTGAGGAAAACGTCTTTAAAGTTTATGAAAGTTTAAAACTTTAACTAATCGTAACTTTATTAAAATAATTTTGGTTAACCTTAGACCGACAGTTTAACGTGAAATCCGAACTACGCCCCACTAGCAGCAGCCCAGCTTCTTAACCACTCGGGGTACCCATTAGGGTATTTCAAAAATATTTCTCTCATATATCAGAACTTGCACCGTCCATATTCTCATTACCACTAATATCAGTAAACACCCAAAAAAAATTGAGCTCTTAATATGAAGTAGAGTGGTTCATGGGGAGGGTTATTCAAAAGCTAATTTAGTATAATTTTTACAGATCTACAGAAGCTAAGGCTAATAAAGACCCTAAGATCCACTCTAAGATTAGCCAAAACCTTAGAGTGGATCTTAGGGTCTTTGGTAGCCTTAGCTGATTATTAATTTGTGTATTTATTTTGCATTTTTCAGACTAGGATCCTTCATTAATGAGTAAGTACACCATGGATTTCAGAGCTGACACTGATAAGTAATCATAATACCATCTTCCCCTTCATATTAAGAGGTGTGTGTGTGTGTTTTTTTTTACTGATACTAGTGGTAATGCGAATATGTACAGTGAAAGTTCTGATATGAGAGGATGTCATTTTTGAAACACCCAAGTACCCATTTATCTACCAACCAATTTTTTTTATTGTGTGGAAGAATGAACAGGTGGGTTTTGCTGCACACCGCCTCCCGTCACCGAGTCTCGATTCCAGAGCCGATGGATTCGTAGTCAGCGACACTAACCACACCACCACCGAGGCGCGGTAATTCAATTTTTTTTCTTTTTAAAGTTTTGCAAGTAATTTTTATGTACATTGAATGATTAAATGAGTGAATGATTAAATGATGAAACAGAAGCGTGTAAAGTTTTCATAAGATGAAGTAGCAATAAGGGTATAAAGATTGGAAGATTATAGCAATAATTTTATAAAGAATTGACGAATTTTGATTGTTTTGGTTGCATTTTTACTGTAATTTTATTGCAGTTAAATGGGTAAATGAATAAAAAGACGACCTGGTACATGATAGAGGCATAGAAAATGGAGTTTTCGCGTCATTGTGCCGGGCGATGTCTCGTATAATGAACAGTGTTTTCAGTCGTTATTTCGAGGAAAAAGAAAAATTTACATCCATTCTCTACGACAGTTTTCGTTACTGAAACGGCTGTAATATACCGTCCACAGTAATGAAGAAAGTTTGAACTGGCTCTGAAGTTTTATAGGCAACACTGGATGTAATAATCCTTTTAAGAAATTTTAATTTAGACATTAAACTCGAGGCATTAATATACAGGCCATCAATTGGATGGTTGAAAGCCGCAGTCATTTATCTGAAAGTTATAAAATTGGTCCTTTTTTTTTTTCCCCGCAGGTAATCAATGTACAGTCAAAGTTTAGCCCAAAATGTGATCTCTCAAATAACCTGTCCTTGTGCAGAAGTAAGAGTTACTCACAGTTTATATTAAAAATGTTATGATGTAATGATTGTCGAACGTTTATATAGCCAAATGGTGGTGGTGGTAATAATTTATCATTATTGAATGTAGTTGAAAGATCTCCAAATTTCTAAAAGAAATTTTCAAGACAATTCTTGAAAAAAACGCAACTATCGTTTTAGATAAATATATTTTAACGTTTCGTTCATATATACTTAACATCTTCAGAAAATTGATTATAACTTTTTTCAAGTACAAAATGATGAAACGTGTGTGTGTGTGTTTGTGTGTGTGTGTAAAATTCAATAACTTACAAATTTTATAGATTAACACTTTTTCCCGAAAGTTCAGTATTCTTTCCTTATCATTTGGATCCATACTTAATTAAAATTTGTAATACTGTACTGAATTTTACCTATACATTATAATAGTTTCATTATTTTGTACTTTTTAATGAATTTTCTGAAGATGGCTGAAGCATATGGGCGAAACATTAAAATATATATATAGGCTATCTAAAACGATAGTTGCATTTTATTCAAGAACTGTCTTGAAGAAAATTTCTCAGTTGCGAGAAATTTCTTTAGAAATGATGTCTCAAAAAATAAATTACCTTTAAAGCCGCCCTTAAATTTCTTAATTATTATTATTTGCGCAACAACGTTTGGCATTCATTACATCGTCAAAAAAAAAAAGTAGCAACGCACGAAATAGTTATACTGTATTAGGCGAGAATTCTAGAGTCTTTTAACACAAAGATTGACTATGTTTGACAGACCAGATTTTAAAAGTAGCGTTCGACAAAACTTTTTCTAATGAATTTATGTAGATCACCTTGTAACGCGGTGTGAGCAAATAGTTAGGCCTCAGTAATGCTTTAGGCATAGCAAATTGTTCGCTGAATGAATGATTAAAAATGACGAGTCACATGCGGGAAAAACGGGGCTTTCAACAATCCAATTTCAATAATGGTAATAACACTACGTAAGAAGCTTGGAATGTTAAAAGCTTCCAATTCAAGAGCTTTGGAAAATTACACAAACTAAAGTAAATGTATTGTCCAGGAAAACTCTGAACTCGACCTAGAACACATTCAGAAATACAAACCTTTGAATATTCGCAATATATAAGTGAGAAAAATCTGTTTTGCTAAGTTTATTTACTCATCTTCCTTTGATATTTCCTGAATTTTCTCTTTGTACCGAGTTAATGAGTTTTGGGTTACAACTCCCGTCATTTGTGGCAGAATACGTTCAGTCGCTGAGACGAACGAAAGAAGGAAACTATTTTAACTCTCAGATGAATCACTGGCGGGTTGCTTGTTTTGTCACGAAAGAAACTCTCAGCACGAAACAACAAAATCCAAATTGGAGTGTCGTCTCTACTCCGACTCATTAGAATCAGCCAGAATTCTTTTATCCGCTTCCGTCATTCTCAAATCCTGCGTGAGACCGTCTTGGGTCCCTTCATTGGCGTGCTGAAGGAAAACGTCAGGGTATTTTCTCCTGGCATAAGTACTTCCGCAAAGCGACTCTGAAACTCTGGCGAACACTGCCCTTCGGCAAGCAAACACGATGAAGATGATGACGCCTTGTAAAGCATTGAAAACGTCGAACGCAAGCCTGACAATGAAATAAAATTAACTGTACTTGTTCTTTTAAAATAAAGGAAGTTTATTTTTTTCTTCATTCTCATAAATTATGTTAATAAAGGAAACGACAGTAATTTTAATTTATAGTATTTTACGATGGCATATAACTTATAAGGCGGCATTAATAGTTTTTTTTTTTTTTTTTATCTGTTAATATTCATTCTTTTAAAGTTAGGTTCATGACTTTAATATCCGTATGATTTTATCATTTACGGGAAACGTGTACAGTATTTGTACAAAATAAAATCGGCTACATTTACAGAGTTCAGAATTTAAAAAGTAAATAAATTCTAACATTTTTGTGTAATTAAATTTTTGGCGGCTCAGATTAGACCATTAATAAGTATTTGGTAATTTTTTTTCTGGGAGTTTACTTAACAAGAGGAGTTGATGCTAATTTCTGCTTTGAAATTAATGATCATTGCTTAGGTGGCATGAATTTAACAATAATAACTATAAATGTGCTTGTAATCTCTTTTAGAAAGCACCAATTGAGGAAAAATTCGGTTCTCCAGTTCTTTCCTCCTTTCATTCGCATATATCCTCCAAACACCCGTCATAAGGTTCTATTAAAAGCACATTGCTCTGTCACTTCCCTTAATTCAGAAAGTCTTACCATATAAATGTGGCAACCGAAAGTTCATTATCTTGTCCGAAGAAGAACGATAACACTTCGAAGATCCAAGGAATGCCCATCAAAATCAGAAGCTTCAAATAGTGATTAAATCTGTTAAAATATCAAAATTAGCTGGCTAATATCTTTAATTTTTTTACAGAATAACTTTGTTGTAGGTGAAAATTCATTTTTTATTCACTCTAAATGGAGAGAGAGAGAGTATTTTCAACAAAACTGATAAATTTTTGTGGTTAACCTACTGGAAAACGAAGGCTGAAGACTGTTTTGAGAGTATAAAGAGTCTGCAAGCAGAAGCACAGAATAAAACTAAGTTTATCCCGAGAAGAAGTGAAATAGGAGCGTAAAAGTAAACAACTTGGGCACCACGATCTGAAATAAATGTAAATTTATTAATTGTATTCATATAATAATTCTTTTCTTGGCTGTTGTTCAGCTCGGACGCATTTTACAAAGCTCTTGAAAAGCGATTAAAGTGTCTTTTTGTGCATGTATCTCACTGATTGCTCATTAGTGATTTAAATTATATTAATTTAATCACTGAAATATTTAGAGGAGTTCATAGTTGCATGCGAGTACACAAATTGTTAGTTTATTATTATTACAGCATTTATATTCTATTAATATACATATTTAATTACTTATTCAAGAAATCTAGAATTTTTATTAATTATTTTTTTATTTCCATGTTTAATAATTATTATTATTTTTTTTTTTTTTAATTTTAATTTTAATACATCCATCACGTGGCTGTTGTTTGTCATAGCTAATCCCCTAGACCAGGAGTCGGCATCCTTTTGAACGCAGTGTGCCAGTTTACAATTAATGCCAACACTTTTACGCCCCTACGTGCCAACTATAATTTTCATATGCATATTTCGTAGAACGGTCCGCTCTATTTCAATTCCAACAAACAAATCAAAGCGCTTTCGATTTGTATTTTAACCAAAAATACACAGACACGTTTACATTGCCATCTCAATGCTCAACCAAATAAAATTATAGGGGTTATCAGTATTTTTTTTAAATTAAAAGGAAGTATGTAAAAAGGACACAAGAACAGTTTGATACTGTCCTTTATAATTCTTTAATTTCAATATATATATATATATATATATATATATATATATATATATATATATATATATATATATATATATATATATACCGGGTGTACATAAAGTCAGGATCTATTTTTGTGAAGCACTTGGAAATTATATGGAATTCAATCATAAAATGATAGTGATAACATTTATTAAATAATTAAGAGTAGGATTCGACGTGACGCCCATCAGTATCCCTGCACAGCTCAAATCGTTCCGCAGCATTTCTAAACACATTCTGGAGCATTTGCGGGGTTATGTTATCTGCAGCAGTTCGTATACGTGTACGTAAGTTTTCAAGACTCGTAATTTTCGTGTGATAGACGTGCGATTTGATAAAGCCCCATGCAAAGAAATCTAAGGGGGTTAAATCTGGTGATCTCGCTGGCCAAAGTCTGTTGCTTCCGCGTCCGATCCAGCGATTTGGAAAACGTCCATTTAGATAATCCTGAACAATTTTGGCATAGTGACAAGGAGCACCATCATGTTGATAGACGACGGGGATAGGATTGTTAGTACCGTCGTCTATCAACATGATGGTGCTCCTTGTCACTACGCCAAAATTGTTCAGGATTATCTAAATGGACGTTTTCCAAATCGCTGGATCGGACGCGGAAGCAACAGACCTTGGCCAGCGAGATCACCAGATTTAACCCCTTTAGATTTCTTTGCATGGTGCTTTATCAAATCGCACGTCTATCAGACGAAGATTACGAGTCTTGAAAACTTACGTATACGAACTGCTGCAGATAACATAACCCCGCAAATGCTCCAGAATGTGTTTAGAAATGCTGCGGAACGATTTGAGCTGTGCAGGGATACTGATGGGCGTCACGTCGAATCCTACTCTTAATTATTTAATAAATGTTATCACTATCATTTTATGATTGAATTCCATATAATTTCCAAGTGCTTCACAAAAATAGATCCTGACTTTATGTACACCCTGTATATAGGGAAGAGGAAAAGGCGGTAGAAGCAATAAAGGAAAATCCAAAATACTTCTATACCTATGCAAAAAGGAAAACAAAAACGCGCGCCGCTATTGGGCCCTTAAGGACGGGAAATAATGAACTAACCGACGATCCAAAAAAAATATCTGATACATTGAGAGCTCAATATGAATCGGTTTTCAGTACCTCAAAAAGTGACAAAGCGATACCTGACATAAATGCATTCTTTGAAGAGGAATTGCAAGGAGAGTATATAGCAGAC